>JACJUY010004592.1:3121-20622 GCA_014220935.1 Platorchestia sp. MABIK | reverse complement strand
AAGAAAATTGCAGGATTCGTAATGTACGGCGATTTACTTGCTGAATTAAAATAAAATTTTCTGCTACTTCTATATTAAATTAACAAAAACTTTAAAATACGCCTTCAACTTTATTCATTTGGCTTGTTTTTTGTTAGCTTGTCACATACGTTAAGAAATAAAAATTGGTTCAAACTATATAAATTTTAGGTGTAAGAGTATAATAATTTTATGTCACTACTGTGTTTTTACTGTGTTTAGCTATTCATGCTACATGGTTTTCACTCACAGACCGTACGTGCCTCATCGTGTGTTAAAAGTAGTAAATTCAGTTAGCGGGCCTGATAAAACGCTGTAATTCAACAGTTAGCTATCTAATTTACTATGTATGAATAGGCTCTTTATTTGATTACTAGTGTGCACGGCCGCCAAAAATGACGGGATTCAATACCTTTCTTGAACAAATTTTCCAGATGTGGACGACTAACAAATATATTTCTCATAACAGTACTCGTGATAAAAAATATTATTGTACCTGCGCACTGGTGAAACTCGTATCACAGATACGGTCATTATGGCTACATTTATGAGCGTGACAGAGAAATGGAAGAAGCGGACTCCAAACAAATAAACCAAGGGTATTTTTAGGGAGTAGCAGGAACCGTGGAAATTCTATGGACAATGTCATCGTTAAGCTAGGTGGACCCGTGAAAAAATTCCGTCAACATTACTCAACCTTTCCTGTCCTGTCCTAACCTATTCTAACTAAAGCTATCCTGATAAAATATGAAACATATCAATGCATGTAAGGGCCATCTTCCAATGTTACACTGAGATATTCGGTATCCATGATACCGCACACTCAGACATCCTATGTCTCTTAAGAAGCGGACACCAAACAAATACATAAATAAATATATAAACACACAACGGGTATTATTAGGTTAGATACTTTTGCTCTCACGATTTATGACTTTCATTTTCATGAAAAAATACGTATTATTGGAAAGTATCGGTAAAGTATCGGCCGAATTTTGCCGATACTGATACCAGTAAAAATGACCGATACTGCCGTTACCAATACCGATGCCAATAGATCGGTACATCACTGCAATTAATGAAATAAGAAAATTAAAGAAATAATACTGAAGTTTTCTCAAATAATGTAATAGTCAGAACTCACATTGTGCGTTGAGATCACACTGCATCGCTCAAAAAAGCTATCACATTTGTAGTTTTTTACACACATTGTAAAATTGCAAAACTTTCAATGAAATACACTTTAAATGAGAAGCCTTCCAAGCAAATACTACATATGTTTTTGTCACCCTTGTAAAACTTTTGTCATGTTGAAAAATAAATTCGTTTCACAAATATTTTCCATGTCTTGATAAACGATATTTATAACTTCATTTACAACATCAATATGTGGAAAAATAAATTCTGCAATGCTTCCCACACTTTCAATTGTACCAATCGTGTGAAGTCGCCATTGTCATCAATGCGTTCAGAACAGGGTTTGTCACGCTTCTTATTCATGCCCTTCACTGCACAGTAACTCGAAAATGACGAATGCTGAATATAGATTTCTATGAACCATTAATTCATGAACAACTGAATTACAATGTTGTACCACAAATTATGTCTACTCTTCATGTGATGGGAGTATGAAAGCCGTTTATCTACGCGTAGTTCGGGTAAATTTGAAGCGCAGGGAATGTTTTCTTTTAGAAAATATAGTTGTTGAAACCCTAATAAAACAAAAAAATGGTAACACGTTTGCTTCAGTTACTTAAATGAATTTAACATCACGTAAACTGCACTCTTGCTGTTGATAGATAAGCAATGAATGTCCTAACCATGAAGGGCACTGCATCTACTTCACGTCACACAATCACTAAATTCAAAACTAGCACGAGCCACTCTTGAGTCATGCAGCGGCCGACCTTAACATATCGCACACAAGACGTCCGACTTCAGGGCTGCATCAGCAATAAACCGATTAGTCGTTAAAATTACCCCTCTAAAATGCATATATTTATATTTTTGACATTTTTAAATAGCATTTTTCACACAACTGAATTAGTTTTGGTAAATAAAACCACACTTTGTGATTTTTTTCTGTCGATTGATGTCAATACTGTATTTTGCAATCAGACTTAGCAACCACATACGCTACGTTCATCGCGCGGCCGTTCAACAAACAGGCAATCGATCATAACTCGATCATTACGGTTTTATCGAGCATGAAATAGCTGAAAAATGCTTTTACCCTTTTCGATATGAGTTGTTTTGTGTCAAGTATGCGTAACTGTTCGATATATAGACATTTATTGCTATAGTAACATATGACAAACGATTTTAGCATATTTTTTTGAAAAAACTAGACCTTCGCAACTCATAGGACGACTGAAAAAACAAGAACTATGAACCTGTGTTTACAGTAATTCTGATTATACGTATTATTGTAACGTATTCACATTTCTTGATATCTGTCAAATATATCTGCACTCATTAATGACTGAAATAACGATTCATTAACTTAATTGATACATTTCATCCATATTACTCAGTATTATTGGCGTACGATATTAACCCAATGTTTGGGCAATAATAATTTATAATTTAACAATTATTTTTAAATTGCGAGATTTTAAATTATTATGAGATAGTTTCCACTTACATGAATATCATACATATATATATATACACTGTTAGTTAAACATATATAAAACTATTTCCTACATTGTCCCAATAACAAGTTGATATCATATATAAGTATTTCTTTTTTCGAAATTGTTTTGTTATTAGCCTATTAATGTTATCCAAGATTCCAATATCAGGTCAACAAATAGTTATCAACCCAATATTGGCCTAATAATTTCTTGCTACCTGGGTAGTTGACGCAACTGGGTCTACAGTTTCGACTCTTCAGGTGGCGCAACACACCCCTGGTAGACCAGCCTTTGCAAAGTAAACTCTTACTGCACTTTATACACTTCACACTTTCTCCAGTTGCATCTTTAACATAGTATCGCCACACAAAGGCTTTAGTTTCTACGACATCGGCCGTTGCCATCGTATCTATTACAGTCTATTTTTATTACCTGCAAAATCAAACTACAAAATATGTTCTGATGAAATAGTTGAACTATATTATGAGATAGTGTAGGCTACACTGTGTAGTGATGTAAATTGCAATAATATTAAAACACTAAAATCCTATCAAGAGCTTTCTAAGTGATTAATCATAATAAACAGCATGATTTAAAGTTATTTTCACACTAGTATCTTGAAATATGTATGTTATTTAGAATCCCAAGAATTCCCATGAAACAGCATGATTTGAAGTTATTTTCTCACTAATATCTTGCAATATGTATGTTATTTGAATCCCGGGAATCCCCGGAAAAAAATTAATTCCCAGACCGGGAAATTATTTAAGCCCCAAATCATGCGGGATTCCGGGATGCAAACCCTAATTCTCAGATACGATAAGCGGCTCGCTCCCCAAAACAGTAACCATGCTTATTTCAACAAACTAGGGAACACAGTCGGAAATAACTTACTGTTAAGTAACTTATGCATATTACCTTTATATGTCAGATCACTCCTAATCTCACTCTCTTAATTTTGGGAGGTCAAAGTGTTAATGATATACTTTTCCTGGTGAAACCTTCCAAAATAAGTGAAGCGGTACATTCTATCAGGATGAATTCTCTTCACTTCATTGATTCGGCACCCAGAAAATCACTCATGCTTATTTTCAGACTGTCACGCTTTTCATTAGCAGTGTTAGTTTCTCTTAGAAACTAACGAACAAAAATACGGTAAAAGGTTGTACGGAAAAAGATTATACGAAAAAAGCCGATTTATTTCACGATTTGACGAATTTTAAAAAAAAGGGCCGCTTGTAGATATTTAGACATAACACGAAATGGTGAAAAAGACATCCAACCGACATTAATCGAGAAAGAACCAATTCAACAAAATCCGAGCCAATTCTGCTTGATCCATCTTCAGTTAGTAACTTAATTACTAAGGCCGCCGTCACACGGAGACCAAATGGTAACGTTTCATCATAATTGTCTACAGCCAGCAGTACAAATCGGTCTGTCCAGCGCCACGAAACCGTCAGATTTCAGCCTTAGGCTAAGTCCAGACTGAACACGTTGGCGCTCACGCTTGCGTCCACTTCACGCTGCTCACGCTTTCATTTGAATGGAGGTGTCTACACTGCACGCTGATGCGCCCGTTCATCGAGAAGCATCGGTGGCAGGGTTGCCGATTTATTTACCCCTGGCGCGTTTTTAAACCCCTTTTGTACTAGTTTAACTCGTATTTAGCCTGTTTTGTTTATTTTCTATAAAAATTCAGTATCAAATTAAAGATGATAAAAATTACATTCGGCAATGATTCATCAATTTCTTAATAGAGCTAATAGAATTACGATCGCGTCTTCCTCATAATTCCATCATTTTGAAGTCAATGTCAGAATTAAGTATCAAGTCTTGCTTGAATCGTATAAAACCTGATATAATTCCATATGCGAGAATGTGTATCTCCAATCGCTCAGACCTTACTAAACTAGATTTTCAGAGATAGCGGTTGCATACAGGGCCGTGGAAGACAGCGAGTAAATAAGTACAGTCAATATCGGAGGCGAAGTTTTTAATTACAGAGATTCCTCAGCTGAAAATCCCTTTCATGAACTTTGCAAATTCGTTTAAATAATTCTCTGTCATTCTAATGCTGATGTTGAGAGAACATTCAAACAAGTAAACATCATTAATAACAAAATTCGAAAGAAGATGAATGTTTCAACAATAAATAGTATACAGACAATACGACGTAGTCTAAAACGTTATTAAAAATACAGCTTTGATTTTGATGTTCCCCTGGTTTTAATTAAGATAATTGGGACCAATGAAACGTATGAAATCAGAAAGATCAAAGATGCTAATGAATAATTGAAATTAGTTGCCGCATTGCATGGCGAATTTCAGGAAATCTTTGGTTCAGCTCATTAAAGGTAAGATTATAGGTCGTATTTATATCAAAATAGTGTTTAAAATGTTCATTTCCGTATATTGTCATTTGGCCCATTTTTAGCCGAGACGCCATTTTTTTGGGACGCCATTTTTAGCCGAGAAGCGTCCCAAATGGCAGCCACTGCCTGAATAGAAGAGAGTAGCAGCTCCACATTCATCTCTCACGGCTGCTCGAGACACACTGAACGCGCGACTACGCGCCGTGTGCTGCGTCAAATATTTCTCCCAAGTAATCCTGAATTTTGCCAGCGAGATGCAGCGCCTGCACGCTTTGGTATGCTTGCGCGCGTCCACGTTTAGTGTGGAACCTCTCAAGGGAATACATGTATTTGATATTGTAGCTACTGCCTGCGTACGCGCGCGTGAGCGCCAACGTGTTCAGTCTGGACTTAGCCTTAGGGTACGGCCGGACTGAACGCGTTGGTGCTGAAGCGTGCGTGCACTTCACGCTGTCTTGCGCTTTTATTTGAATGGAGATGGCCACACTGCACGCTGACACGCGCGTTCGTAGAGAAGCATCGGGGGCAGGGTTGCAGATTTAGCCTGAGACCTTTTCAATATCTTTTAGTCCCTAAAATTTTGAATTTATCCCCTTTTGTACTAGTTTAACTCATTTTTAACCCGTTTTGTTCATTTTTTTATAAAAATTTAGAGTTGAAGATACGTATCGAGTACTTATAAGGAAATCTTTGTAAAAGTTCAATATCAAGCACATTTAGAGCATTTTGTGCATAATTGTTGTCTCTATGCATAGTATCTCCTCAAATTTACCAAAACTTCATTGCATCATCTGGTTAAACTCAAGTTCATTGCTCGTTGAAACTCCAATGGTTTGACCTGAAAGAAGGGATGAGAAAGTAACTTATTCTGTTCTACCTGGTGGCAGTTTGGCACGAAAACAGGGGCAGTAACATTGTGTGTGGTAATTTCACTTGATTGATTGTAGAAATTCGTTCAAAGTCTTCAGTTTGGGCACTATTTTAGCTTAAAATTCTATTTTTGATCAGCGTTCGACAAAATTAAACCACCATGGAAAAAGAGGACACGCAAAAGTTCAGAAGCTGATGGCTGAATAATCCAAGGTATAAAGATTGGTCGCAGCGAATTGAAGGCGACAGTGCGAAATATCGTCGTAAGTATTACATATGTGTAATTTCTGCTAAAATATATGACATAGATAGACATATTTCTATTGCAAAACACAAGAGAGCCATGACACCATTCAGTGATCAGCGGTCTACTCTGCTTTCTTTTGTTAAAGTGGAAAATAATGACGCCAAAAGAGTAGAGTGTAAACTTGCTCATTTCTTTGCTTGTCATGGTGCCATTTCTCAGTCAGATCATTTAGGTAATGTTAGCAAAGCCTTCTTCTGTTAGTACAAGTTGCAACGACTTGAAACTCCACCGTACCTAGTGCACAGGTATAATTTGTAATGTTCTGCCTTCCTATTTTCAACAAGATTTAGTCGAAGATATTGGTGATGGGAGTTTTAGCATGATAATTGATGAAAGCAATGATTTTTCAACTAATAAATTATTGGGACTAATTATTAGATATTCCTCGAAATCGAGAAACGATATTGTAGCAAGTCTGTTGGATCTTATTCGATTAAATGCAAGCAATGCTGTGGCTACTTGCAATGCAATTAAATCAAATCTGAAAGAAAAGGATTTGAGGTTGGAAAATCTTGTTGACATTGGCAGTGACAACGCATCAGTCATGATTGGAAAACGCACTGGTGTGCATGTTCAGCTGAAAACAGAAACACCTAACTCAGTTCTCATCAAGTGTGTGTTCAGTTCAGTTGTACAAGCACTTCCTCGATACTTGGTGTTCCTCTCATCAAAGAATCTTACAAATGGTTTGCCCATTCATCTCTGAGGCGAAACAAATACAACATAATTTATGGAACGCTGAATGGTGATAAACTGTTTTTGAAATTAATTATGTGTAGCCAAACTAGATAGTTATTGATTGTCAAAGCAGTTTATCGAATCCACGATCAGTGGATTGTATTGGCGCCCCATTTTGAAATTGCAAAATCTCAAAAACGTTGCTACAATTCTGAACAATAAATTATTGTTCTCAATGTTTTGTGATGAACTAAACTATCTTTACTAATCCTTTTTGAAACCAATTTTTGATGAGGTTAGCAGAACGAATAAACTGTTTAAGTTATTGAATGATTTACAACAATTAATTTGCTCTCTTGCTTCATAGATTGTCATTTCTGGCACAACAATTGATGAAAATATAAACATCAAAGATAAGTTATATGGCAATCCATATTTAGGTTACATGTTTGAAACAGAATTTACTAAAGCAAGTATCGAAAATGAAGAAAAGAAGTACATTCGGAAATGAAGCATCAATTTCTTAATAGAGCTAATAGAATTACGATCCCGTCTTCCTAACAATAATATTACATCATTTTGAAGTCAATGTCAGAATTAAGTCTCAAGTCTTGCTTGAATAATATAAAACCTAATATAATTCCATTGGCAAGAATGTTTATCTCCAATCGCTCAGACCTTACCAAACTAGATTTTCAGAGATAGCAGTTGCACACAGTGCCTTGGTAGACAGTGAATAAAGAACGAAGTACAGTCAATTTCTGAGGTGAAGTTCTCAATTACAGAGATTCCTCAGATGAAAATACCTTTCGAGAACTTTGCAAATTCGCTTTAATGATTCTGTGTCATTCTAATGCTGATGTTGAGAGAGCATTCAGCCAAGTAAGCATCATTAAAAAAAACTCGAAACATGACGAATGTATCAACAATAAATAGCATACTTTTAAATAATTTTATACAATTTATTTACCACAGGTGATACAGAGGCAGAATGTTTCTTAAGGCTTATACAATGGTCAAACTAGAGTATAGCTACCTGTGGGCCCGAATAAGTTCAGCGACTTCTAGGGCATCCTACCATCACATTATTCTAAGGTGTACAATTATCTTTAGCCTAATTCACTTAACCTAGTTTCGCAATAGACTGATCAATGAGATAATTGACTTGATATTTGATGCTGTATTTTACAATATAGGTCAAATCGGTTATATTTAACAATATATTCGATTAAACGATTAAGAGCAGACTGAAGATCGGTATGTTACCTATGGCAAATCACATAATTAGGGCTAGTATTTTGATAGGAAGTGAGATTCGAGATGTCTTTTGAATACTTTGTAAGAATTACTTTCACGAATCTCCGCAGGTATTGAGTCCCAAGTTTTAGTTCCAACGAAGAGGATACTGTGTTGCGACCGGGCCTTTGAATAATAGGGGAGCATGAATTTATTTCTATTTCGGGTTAAATGGTCGTGATGACCAGTTCGCGCAGTTAATAATTGTTTTAGGCTGTTGTCGCCATCATTTCTTAGTGTTTTGTAAATGACTTTGCAAATGGAGATATTGTAGAGATCCGAAAGTTTAAGTATTTCTAAATTTTTGAATGAATCATTTGTGTGAGCATTATATTCTAGGTTCTTTACTGCTCTGATAGCTCTTTTTTGCAGAGTAAAAATTTTGTTAGTTTTATTTTTATCAGTTCCGTGCCATGCTTCTATTCCGTATTGCAAGTGTGGAGAAACGAGCGTTCAGAGCATTTGTAAAGCTGCTTCAGGCAGGAAATATTCAACTTTATTTAGGATTCCGATGGATTTTGATAATTAAGAACTAATATGAGCGATGTGCTCTTTAAAGGTCAGATGTTTATCTATTATGATGCCCAGAAACTTACATGAGTAGGTTTCTTCGATTTCACCTTCGCCAATTTTAATGCGTGGGAGAGATACACTTTTCTTGTATGAGAATGTAATATATTTCGTTTTATCGATATTAAGGCTTATTTTATTAGCTTCAAGCCAGAATGAAACCTTATGAAGTTCACTATTTATACTCTCCGCAATCATAGTGGGATCTTGGTTTGGAAGGACCGCAGAAAGCGTACTGTCATCGGCAAAAAGTATGAATTTGAAGAATGATGTAGATATAATAATATCATCGATAAAAATCAGAAATAGGAGAGGCCCAAGAACAGATCCTTGTGGAACTCCATGGCTAATTGTCTGTGGGTCCGATTTTACGTCGTCGATGACAACGTATTGCATCCGACCTGCTAGGTATGATCTGAACCAGTCATGGGCAACCCCGCGAATGCCATAACAGTGTAGTTTCGAGAGTAATATTTTATGGTCCACACAATCGAATGCTTTTCGAAAGACAAGAAATACAGGGAAGACAGGCTTTCCTTCATCTATGTTAGAATAAAGGAATTGCAAGTGATTTAAAATTGCCTGTGTTGTTGATTTTTTAGATCGAAAGCCGTATTGTTTATCGTAAAGAAATGATTTTTGTTCAAAACACGAGTACACTTTTTTATACACAACTTTTTCGAATACCTTGCTAATAATTGGTAGTACAGAGATAGGTCGATAATTGTTTACACAGGTTTTTTCACCATTGTTAAAGATAGGGGTTACTCTAGCAACTTTGAGGGAGTTCGGGAAAGTGCCTAGTAAGAGAGACTGGTTAATGAGATTAGATATCAGCGGGGCTACAATATCAGCAATAATTTTTAATACTTTTGTCGAAACGTTTGTAACCCACTTGATTAATTTTTTGGTTGTTCATGCACGCAATTACATCGGAGGAGTCGGTAGGCGTAAAGAAAAAAGAGTTGTGTTCTCGAATATGATCCATATTTCCAGGTGATCAGTAGGTTCACTTGGAATACAATCAGCTATAGTTTTTCCTGCGTTTACGAAGAAATCGTTAAAGAGATTAGCAATTTCTTTCTTCTCATGGTATGCTACATTATCTTGAACAACATGTTTAATTTCCTTTTTATCAGCGTTATTCGGTTTAAAGTAAGAGTTAAGGAGGCGCCAAGTCTTTTTACCGTCAGCTTTAAATTGAGTAAACTTGCGCGTAAAGTAGATCTTTTTTGATGACCTTATCTGATTTGTCACATAGTGTCTGAATCGGTTATATGTTTCTCGAGATATTCGCCCTTCGAAAAGGAGGGCTAGGTACGCTTGACGTTTCTTTAAATTTATCACGATTTCTCCAGTAATCCAGGGCTTTTGATTATTTTTCGCGGTAACTGTACGGGTTACAATTGGGCAACACTGATTGTATGCGGCCATTATAGTTTCAGTCAAATTTACTACTACTTCATCAATGCTCGCTGCTTTATTGTGTTGAGAGATTAGCAGTATTGGTATTGATTCTTCTAGAACGGTGCGCATTTCTTCTAAATTTGATTCGTTTACTTTGCGATATAAGTAGGTTTCAGCTCGTGGCTTGGTGCAAGCAATATAGACATTTTTCTTAACAAGAAATACTGAAAAATGATCTGATAAGTCAAAAATAATGATTCCAGAAAGAATATCAGTTGGGTGTGTCATAAAGATATTGTCAAGCAGCGTTGCAGATTCCAAGGTTATTCGTGTAGGCTTTGTGATGATCGGAAGGAAAGATTGAGACTGAACGGCTGTTAGGAAATTAGAGATTGGTTCACAGCTTTCATGTTTCAGTAGATCATAATTGAAGTCATCGCATATTATTATGTCATTGTATAAGGACCTGTTGAACTGAGAAATAATACGATTTAGTTCATTTAGGAAGGAGATAGGACAGGCTGTAGGAGGCCTATACACCGTTCCAAGCACAATACGTTTACCATCTCTAGACAGTTCTACGAAGAGTGATTCTATATGATCCTGATTCATTGATGCACCCGCTATGATTCTCGAGTCTATGTAGTTAGATATATATGTGCTGATGCCTCCGCCTCGCTGGTTTTTTCGTAGTGAATGGTAACTATGATAATTTTCAAATTGAATCATGTCTTCACTCGAGTCATCTAGCCAGCTTTCGGTGAAGCTAATCACGTCTAGGTTATTTCTAAGTTCAGTAATAGTACATTGTATCTCTTCCAATTTTGAATAGAGTGACCTACAGTTCCAACACAGGAGTGAGAAATCATAGCGAGTTATTCGCATAGTTTCGTTGAATTTTGATATATTAGTATACCTACAATCTTCAGAGTCGTTAAGGTTTGGATATATTCTGTTCAAATGATTGAGATCTGGGTCGATTTCGTCGAGGATATCAGCGTGATCAGCCATTTAAAATTGGGAAGCAGTAAGAAGTAGGTATTAAATAGCTTACAAACGAAATACAGAGTCAAGCTTAAAGGGATATTCCTGTCTAAAAAACTAGCTTATGAGGTAAGAGAGAATAGAGTCGAAAATCTACCGCCATTTCGTGAGTACACACAAAATTCAGTCCATGAGCGAATAACATTGGAGTTCAATACTACAAAATTGGTGCAAGCAGATTGCTGAGGGCGCATTCACAAGTTCACATAAAACAGGTAATAAGTTTCAAAGATATGACGACAATGATACAAACAGCTAATATGGTTTACGCGTAATAACAGCTTTAGTGGTAAAAGAAGAAAAATTCACAGTAATATTGGTAGGTAAAGATTGCTGATTGCGTTGTTACAGAAGTTCACACACAGCTGTCATAAATGTTTACTCACACATCCGTTATACATTTGTCTAGACTGAGGTTAAACTGATATCTAATTGAGGTGAAACTGACATGATACCTTCTTTATTCTTTATACTCACAATACGACATGGTCTAAAACGTTATAGAAAACGCTGCTATGATTTTGATGTTCCCCTGGATGTAATTAAAAAAATTGGGACAAATGAAATGTATGAAACTAGAAAGACCGAAGGTGCCAATGAATAATTGAAATTAGTTGCTGTATTAGATGACAAACTTCAGAAAATCTTTGGTTCAGCTCATTAAAGGTAAGATTATAGGTCATATTTAAATCAAAATAGTGATTTAAATAAATAGATAAAATTAAATAGAATGCGTATGAACACCCTGTCGCTGTGCTGAGGGTGAGAAGCGTCCCAAATGGCAGGTACTGCCTGAATAGAAGAGAGTAGCAGCTCCACATCCATCACTCACGGGTGCTCGAGAAACACAACGCGCCGCGCAGCGTCAAATATTTCTCCCAAGTAATCTTGAATTTTGACAGCGCGATGTAGCGTCTGTACGCTTTGGTCAGCTTGCGCCCGTCCGCGTCTAGTGTGGCCGCTCTCATAGCAAACATGTTTTTAAAATTGCAGCTACTGCTTGCGAACGCGCGCGTCAGCGCCAAAGCATTCAGTCTGGCCGTGCCCTTAGTTTGGGACTAGCTTAGTCATACTTTGATTAACTTAGGCTGAAATCTGACGGTTTCGTGGCTCTGGACAGACCGATTTGTACCGCTGACTGTAGACAACTATGACGAAACGTTTCCATTTGGTCTCCGTGTGACGGCGGCTTATCATGGATATCAAATTACTGAGTGTTACATTAAAAGATCGCCTGTACATGGTTTGTTTTCTTCACAATTTATGTTAATTTCTTCTAATTGTTAATAAATGTATTCAATTTGAAGACCGTTTCTTACACTCAAATCTGTCTTAAGTCTCGAGAGGATCAGCGTCTTTTCTTCATGTTTAAGTGATAATTGCGCCTCAGAATTACACAATGGTGTAAAAATTGGATGCTGCTAGCGATAAAATGAGACTTTTCCGACGGAGAATAAGGAATGAACAACGACAGGAAATCCCTGAAAGGGACAGGCAACGTCAGCAAGTGAGGCAAGCTGCAATGAACGATATACAACATGAAGAGTCCTTTCAGCGAGACAGGCGAAGAAAGCAAATCATGCGTGGAAATATAGATGAGGAGCAGCAATCTTAGTACCATGAGCGACAGAGAAATTTATTTCAGAAAAGAAGATAAAATAAACGAGGAGCAGCAATCGCAGTATCGCGAGCAGCAGAAGAATTTATCCCAGCAAAGAAGGCAAAATATGGATGAGGAACAGCGGGCACAGTACCTAGAGCGTCAGAGAAATTTATTTCGGTGATGAAGGCAAAATATGGACGAGAAGCAGCAACTGGAATAATTACTTCGGACCTACCACATTATTTTCCATTTTTTTTTATTAAGAAATAAACGTCTATGTCACTTGTACCATACCACGGCTGAAACTTACTCATATCGTAAAGTAAACGAATCAAAATTTATAGAAATGCACACCGTTCTAGAAGAATTAATGCCAACATTGCCATCTCTCAACAAATAATAATGCAACTAGCAATGATGAAGCAGTAGTTAAGTTGACTGAAACTATAATGACGGCATAAAATCAGTGTTGTCGAATTGTAACTCGTACAATTACGCTGAAAACAGACAAGCCCTGGATCACTGAAGACATCGTGATAAATATAAAGAAACATCAAGCGTACGTAGCCTTCCTTTGCGAAGGGCGAATATCCAGAGTAATATATAACAGATTCAGAAATTATGTGGCAAACCAGAGAAGGACATAAAGAAAAGCTTCTAAACACTCTAGTTTACTCAATTTAAAGCTGACATTAAAAAGACTTGGCGCCTGCTTAATTCTTGCTATAAACCGGATTACGCTGATTAGAAAAAAAATTTAATCTGTTGTTCAAGATAATGTAGAGTACCATGAGAAGAAAGATATACCTAATCTTCTTAAACAATTCTTCGTAAACGTAGGGAAAACTATAGCTGATGGTATTCCAAGTGAACCTACTGATCACCTGAAATACATGGATCATATTCGAGGACACAACTCTTTTTTTTACGCCTGCCAACTCTTCCGATGTTACTACGTGCATGAACAACCTGAAAAATAAATCGAGTGAGTTTCAAACGTTTTCGACTTAAGTAGGTAGAGTTATTGCTGATTTGTCACCCCGTTCATATCCAATATTATTAACAAGTCTCTCTTCCTAGGCACTTTTCCGAACTCCCTCAAAGTTGGTAGAGTAACTGCTATTTGTGAGAGTGGAGAAAAAAACCTGTGTAAACAATTATAGACCTATCTCTGTGCTACCAATTATTAGCAAAGTACTCGAAAAAATTGCGTATTAAAAAGTGTATTCTAATTTTGAACCAAAATCATTTCTCTATGATAAACAATTTGGTTTTCGCACTAAAAGTTAACAACACAGGCTATATTGAATCATTTACAAAACCTTCACTCCAATATAGATGAAGGAAAGCCTGTCTTCTCTATATTTCTTGACTTTCGAAAAGCATTCGATTATGTGGACAATAACATTTTATTCTCGAAACTACGCTGTTATGACATTCGAGGGGTTGCAAATGATTGGTACAGATCATACCGAACAAATTGGAAGCAATTCGTTGTCATTGACGATGCAAAATCGGACCTACAGACAATTAGCCATGGAGTTCCAAAAGGATCTGTCCTGAAGCCTTGGGCCTCTCTGATTATTAATTTTCATCAATGATATTATTAACTCTACATCTTTTTCAAATTCATACTTTTTGCCGATGACAGCACGCTTCCTTTGTTCCTTCCAAACTAAAATCCAGCTCTGATTGCGGAGAGTATAAAGAACGAACTCCAAAAGATTTCATTGTGGCTTAAAGCTAATAAAATATGCCTTAATATCGATAAAACAGAATGCATTACATTCTCATACAAGAAAAATATATCTCCCCAAACGCATTAAAATTGGCGAAGGTGAAATCGAAGAAACCGACTCATGTAATTTCCTGGGCATCATGATAGATAAACATCTGATCTTCAAAGAGCGCATGGCCCATATTAGTACTAAATTATCAAAATCCATCGGAATCCTAAGCAAAGTTAATAATTTCCTGCCTGAAACAGCTTTACAAATGCTTTACCGAACGCTCATTTCACTATACTTACAATACGGAAAGAAGTATGACACTGAACTGATAAAAATAAAACTATTACATTTTTACTCTGCAAAAAAGAGCCGTCAGAGCGATAAAGAATCTAGAATATGATGCTCACACCAATTATTATTTATACCATTATTATTATTATTAAATCAAGGAAAGTAACCCCAACGGGACGGATAGTGGATCCATAGATTTCACATAGGAAACCCCGCCAGCATCAACTCCACGAACAGTGAAACAAAAACAAAGAACAAAGAAAAAAAACTGAAGGAAGAAAGCAGTAGAAGGAGAAGGAGACATCAGTCACGCAATAACCAGGAGTTGACAGCACCCTTGAAACCACCCAACGAACCCGAATCAAACACGGCAGAGGGAAGGGAGTTCCAACGGGCAACGGAACAAGGGACAAAGCAACGCCTATACTGCGACGTCTTACACCTAACTTCCCACAGCTCAAAGCTATGAGCAGCAGCAGCACGGGTAGCCCGAATCCGCTCGGCCCGTGGGGGAAGCATATAGAACAACCAGTGCCTTCTATTGAATAGCTTTTAAAAATCGCAAAGTTGTGCAACTAGCCTTCTGTACGCCAAAGACGGCAGCACCAAACCCGGACATAGCGCTGATGCAGATCTCACAATGCGATCCAAGAGACGCAGGTGGCAATCAGCCGCAGAGCCCCAAACAGGCGAACAATACTCGAGCAGAGGAAGAAGAAAGGCACAGAAGCCTCTCCGCACCAACTGAGGGACCTGATAAATTCCACCAATTACTCTCAGGATCCCCAGCCTTTTGGAGACCAGCGAGACTACCCTCCGCACATGTGCCTCAAATGTGAGCCCCCCGTCAAACGGCACACCAAGGAAATCAAATTCCGGGTAAACCTCAATAACTCCCCGACCTATTACTAGCTCACCGAACGGGGGCTCACTGGTCCTGGATCTACTCACTATGAGCGCCTTTGACTTACTAGGATTAAGTATCATATGCCACCTCAAGCACCATTCGTTGATGCGTAACAAATCAGCAATCATGCCTTCCACCACCGCTGGACGCAACATGGGACCGGGCACAACGGCGACCAATGACGAGTCATCAGCATAAGCAATAAAATTACTTCGCACAAGATCAAACATCTCACTGGTGTACAAAACAAACAAGAGAGGACCAAGTACACTCCCCTGGGGCACACCTGAGACAACCTCACACCAGTCACCCGCCACTCCGTCAACTACCACTCTCTGCCTTCGTCCAGCCAAAAACTCTTCACATATCGATAACAACTTGCCACCAACCCCTGCGAGTGCCAACCTGTGCAAAACACCTACGTGGCTAACTCGATCGAAGGCCGCGCTGAAATCCAAATGTACAACCACAGCCTCACGACCCGCATCCAAAGCAGTCTGAAGCAGGTGGGACAAGGATAATAGCCAATGATTCATTCAAAAGTTTGCAAATACTTGAACACACGGATCTCTACAAACTCTCCATATGTAATTTCATTTATAAAACATTGACCAATGATGGCGGCAATAACCTCAAACAATTATTAACTGCACAAACTGGTTGTCACGGCCATTAACCGTAATAGAAGCAAAGTCATATTTCCTTATTATTCAAAGGCTCAGTCTCAACACAGTATCTATCCTCTTCGTTGGAACTACCCAATTGATAATTATCGCCCATTTCAGGTAGGAAATTAGTCGTGAAAGGTCAAAAAGGGCCCAAAAGTGCTGTAAATCACGACTTCAAACCGACTCCTACCTATACATGGCCTGTTACGGCTCGAAAAGGGCCCTTCATCCAACTGGCATTTTATAGGTCTAGTCGATGGCTGTTTTGGGCTCATTCGGGTCGTTTAAAGTCGTTTCCTTGCCGTTTTCGACGAGCTCTATTCAGACGCGTAATATATTGTAAAAAGATATTGTAATCGTAAATGTTGTGCATGTCGTACAACTTCAGTAAATAATAATTTGATAGTATATAACAATTTATTCCACGTTCAATATGAACTCACGCAGTCATCGGCATAATTCTCTACTGTCGCATTTGAACTGATAAATCACATTCAGTGATTTATCAGATCCAGGGTGAGTGACCTAGAGAAAGCCAATGTGATTTATCAGTTCAAATGCGACAGAAGAGAATGTAAGTCTCTTAATAAAAGTTACATTGGCATGACTAGGATGACACTGAAACAAAGATTGACTGCGCACAAGTGCCAAGGTTCTATTTTCAATCACTTTCGTCTTGAACATAGTCCCAAACCCTCGAACGAAGATCTTTATTCAAATACCAAAATTTTCTATCATGTCGTTAAAAAAGAACTTATTCAAATAATAGAAGCCTTACATACTCATCAATTTAAACCGTCCCTCAATGAAAAGATCATACATTTTTTCCTCTAAAACTATTCAATAGGGCTGTTGGCTTGAAGTTTGAAACCTCTTGATCGTTCATTTGGGCCTTGCCTCTGGTGCTGTGAGCATGTAGCTGTTACTCAAATTAGCTAGTCATCTAGAGATCAGTCTTCCTTTTGGATAAATTATTTGCCTCTACCCTATTAAAAATTGAGGCAGTATTATACTCGCGTTACTGGAGAGTACCGCGTAGCGTTCGGTATGTTTATGGGACTCGGAAGTGTAGAATTATGCGTGGCGAGTCCAAGGAAAGAC
>JACJUY010004591.1:2334-67475 GCA_014220935.1 Platorchestia sp. MABIK | reverse complement strand
TAACTGGCGTCGGAGATTTATATTCAGAATCAATAGCGTTGTACCACACTTGTTTCCACAAAAAAAAACAGAGGCTTTTCTTCATATGAAAAGTAGTCATCAAATTATTCCCAATTAATGCTCCCATTCCTTCACCTGTCATTCACAGCACACGTGCTCAAACCATTTTTTGATGCTTTGGATTCGCAGTTAGTTCCCACAATCGGTTTTCATTCACATGAATTACGAATGCAGTAACGTTGAACTGAAGACATCATCCACAAAATGATAGTATAATCATCAGCTATATAAAAGCAGCAACCGGGGGAAAAATTGAGAACTCTTCGCTCACGACTTCCAGAGCTAGTACAGCACAGTAAAAATATCAATCAGGTGTCAGTAAGAACACACAGAAAAAATTCACAGTATTGATAGTGAGAAACAAAAACCTGGTAAAAGCGAGGCATTGAAATCCAACCAGAGTTGTCCGAGCTCGAAATGTATCTGTCCCATTGTCAAAACGCGGAAATCACTCACACGAGTTTAAAAACAGTGCTCCGAAATATCAAGTCTTATTTAAGTGCGAAGAGACGCGGAGAGGCAACACCGACGAAGAAAATGGCAATTTTACGAACAACAGCAAACGTCGAACATTTCATAAAAATTACTACTAAAGTCATGCAAACACTTTGACAGCTTAGGATATACACGAGCGGTTTGAGCCATTCGTTGGAGAATGCATGTTCCCTTTGGAGTTATTGTGCAAAAATTCTGCGTAGCAAACATAATGCCTTCATGAAAAGCAATAGTCAGGTTGGCGAGTGAAAAAGCGTCAAATGACAATAGAAAGACTAGAAAATACAGAGCGAAAAAACAGAAAATGACGAGGGAAGAAGAAGAGATGTGCAAGTGAAAGACCAAAAAATCGTGATCAAAAGATCAGCAAGTAGCAAACAGAAGACAAAATGTCATGAACAAAAGACAATGAGAGAACAAAGAACAAGAAAAGAGCAGGTAAAAGAAGAAAAATGTAATCAAAAGATAAGGGAAGAGCAAACGAAGGGAATAAAAATGAGCATGTAAGAGGCAAGAAAAGAGAAAGCAGAGAACAAGAAAAAATGCAAGCGAAAGGAAGAAAAACAGTAAACTAAAGACAGTTAGTACGTGGAGGACAGACGACAGCAGTGCAGGCGGCTGAGAATAAAATAATTTCAAAAGAATAACAGAAAGGGAGGGGCAGAAGTGTCCCGTGTTTCTCTCAACATGTTGTGTGGTTGTCACAAAGAACCATCTTAGGACTTGAAATATGAAGCGAAAATGAAAGTGCTGGTTTCATAATACTGCTAAATTTGCTGCAGAATTTTACCCATCGGCCCACAAGTAATTTTTTTCTAAAACTTATGTCCGAACACCAGTGTGCACGTCATCTTCATGCACTACCGCTTGATCCTCGTTTCTATAGGTTTGCGAGTAAATTTATCCCACCAATGCTCTTATGGACGATTTGATTAGGTTGCTCATGAACTAGAGCCATCATTCAATTGATTCTATCAAGATCACACTTTAAAAATTTTACACGCTAATATATACGATTATCTCTTCAACGAATTCTAACCCAAATACATCAGCTAGAATTAAAATATTCTTAGGCATAAAAATTGATTACGCTGATCTACTTCACAATCAACACATCCCACATTCAGGCTCATTAATTTCAAAATTTATATGAAATAAACTTAAAACAAAGTGAGTACACGTGGCAAAATGTTAACATCACGGAATATTTCATCCCAGCATACAGCCAAACAAAGTTTCAGACACATTGTATACACGCACGCATTTCCGTGGTGAAAAAAGACAAAACTCGCGCTCAAGTAGAAATAAAACCCAACATTCTTGACGAGTGTAATTTTCTGTTCACTCTGCAAACGCAAATATCAACATAAAACGAGAGTTAATCTACGACGTATTCTACAATCTACATTAAACATTCATTGTTCCTTGGGCTTCATTGAGAACCACTGTAGTCCTTCCTTTCATTATTCATCATTGTAAAACAAAACATATGTGCAAAATAGATTTAAATCCCAAGTTGATTCGCAGTCTGATTTCCAAGAAAGTGGCAATATGAATAAAAATTCGAATATTTGATCCCTCAAAATTTGCTCAGCACACGTTCACGTTTTATCGAAATAGATTATAAAAACAATTTATTAATCAAGACGCTCAGTAAACATAGGTCAATATCTCCAAAAAATATATGTATTTGGAATTTACAATTAATTTCAAATCACTTTCAGAATGTTTCTGTTCGTTTGGGTGAGGGTCTCTATTTTAAAAATCGTTTAATCCAAATTAACCACACAGTTAATTTACGTCCATGCTGAGCCTCACCTCAAAACGTTTGAAATGTCCGTGGACAATTTCTTGTATACCCTATTCTGTAGTAACATTTCTATCAATAGTTTTTTCCAATTTGAGGGACATTTCTTAAATTATCTTATAGAACAAATAGAGAAATATAGCTCTTAAAATTCCATATGCACTAAATTTAAATATAATTCCAGTTGAAATGAATTTTTTAATATGCCCTCTAATTAACAAGTTTTCTAATTTCAATTAATTGTCAAGTCACGCTAATTTTTCATCTCGCCTACAAATTCTGCCAAGTCATTCACGAAACGCATCACAAATGTAAAGGTCATAATCAAACCTAAAGGAGCACGTCTCTTACAACCATCCAGATTGCATTATACAAGAAAACGGGCATTTTTTCTTTGTTTTCAATTTAACAGCAGACAAGACTTGCACGACAAACTGTTCTTACACTGTTTTGAAGACAGGAATACACCACGCATCCCTTCAAATTAACATTAGGTCAAACCGCATTCTACTGGCATGGAATAAACAGACGTCAGTTAGAATTGAAATAACGCTCGTTTTGCTTATGAATTGAAAACGCTAAACATTAAAGCGCTTATGAATCCGAAACATTTGTCAAATACATTTTCTACTATACGTTAAAATTCTGATGAATCGTTCTACGCTTTAGCATTGCTGAATATGAAACTTACGCGGCTCGATTTGAGTCTAGAAAGTTGATACAATAACTCTGAATTTAGTTTTAAAAAGAAGGGATGAAGTTAAATTCTCACTTGAAAATCTTTTTCCCTTTATATGTACCAAAATGGGTAAAATATCTCAATCTGTTCTGATACCAAACAACATCCTTGTATCAATTTAACAATGGGTCAACGAATGTAATCACCTATCATACACAAATTGCTTTGATGTCACGCGGCCGTGAAAATTTTTTTAAACTATATGACAACCATTTATTCCATCGCACGTAATTCAGCGTAGCACAGACTGAACAGAAAATGGTTATCGTTGCTTTCCTATCCTTAATATACAGTAGCATCGAAAATGCTTTCACCAACTTAGCCTATAACTCATTGATAAAAAACTGTACACCAAACTACTCACAGTCCAAAGTAAAAATGAAAATATTGTATACAGGTTTACAAGGTAAATATGAAACTCCCACTTCAACACGTATGATCAAAAAGGTAACATCATCCTGAGAAGTTTACAAACCTGACTAAGTACGAACTGCGGGAGTCAAGTCAGCATGAGCATTGGAGCCCTCCCGTCGAGAGCCATGAAGTTCCTCTACTGTGAACAAATACCCAGATGGAGGTAAAATGATGGAATGGCACTGGACATAAAAAATAACCTTGCCGTTATGCTGAATTAAATTTTTTGATAAACTACAACTAGAAAAATTGCTCATAAAAACTAGACATAACACAACAAAACGTTTGTCACAAAATTTGTCCATATTTTGGATTTGCTCGACCATCTGCAACAGAAGCTTGCGAGGAATTTACACCAAGTATTGTAATCCTCGTAATAATTAGTTATTTCCGATCTGCTTTAACTCACCATGTTAAAAGTTCGAAAAGTGAAGCACCCCTTGCTTCTTACATCATTGTATGAAATGCTTCTCGTGTCCAAATGGCTTAGCATTCTTCTCTCTTCCTTATTCATTTCCTTTAATCCTCTCGAACTGACTGAACCATTCGTCCACAAACCCGAGAGGTGACGAAAGTGGTTCATTTTTTCAGTCAGTAGAAATGCCACATTAATGAAGAGCTCGTGCCACAATCGAAGCGACTTACGGCTAGCGTAAGCGAAAATTGTTTTATGTCATTCACTGCACAAGTAACACCGTCGGCAGAAAAAGAGTCCGGGAATGCTTGAAAATTTGTCATCACTTCAATCACATAAGATAATAGACACCTAGGAGTGTTCCTCAGGTTAGAGCGACTCGAGGTCAACTTTAGGCACGTCACATTTACAATTTTCGAAGCAATCTAACTTAATATTTTTTAAATCTTTCTAATAAATCCCAATATTGTTGTATGGTAACAGTAGAATTTCAACACATTCGGTGGTAGAGCAAGTAGAAAAAATGTCTCACCGTTCCTCACGTTTTACCCTTAATAATATCTTGTAATAAAACTAAAAATTACCAAAAAAAATCAGCAGTCAAACAAGAAATAGAGCAAAAGCTTTCACCACATGTCAGGCATTCTGTTAAGTACGTCCTTCTTAATGTTTATGAAAACTTAGGAACTATTGGAACAAAATTTGCACCTTCAAGCATCTTTCCTCCAAGCCTCTGCCATGTCTGTGTTCCTTTAGCTCTGGAATGGCAGCATTTTCGGAGAGAGAGACTGAAGAAATTGAGGTAGTATGAAATGCTGTAACAAAAATGAGCTATTACTTCAGAGTGCTTTCAGAGTGGCAAGCGGCTTCAGCGTGACATGTGGCTCACCTCGCTGTTCGGATCAAACTTAATTTTGATCAAGATCTTGATAACGTTAGTTCTTTGTGAAGCTATGATCAATGAAACCATCTGTATCAAGTCGAAATCAAGAGCGAGTGTCCCGCCCAAAATCAGCGTCAAAGCTGATACCGAAACCATATTTGCTGCTCCGTTAACAGAAACTAACAGTCATTTATGAAAACATATCACTAAATGATGAGACAATATTTACAGCTGACACTGATCCCAAGATCATAGCCAATGGTGATACAAAAATATTAAAAATTATAAGTACCCGTGCCAGCAACATTTTATGTTGCCAACCTGGGTACCGTCTGTTACCTATTCAGCTGCTCTTATGAAAATCTGAACCCGTGTTTGGCTCCTAACGAATTTGTTATCAGTTTTAAAACTATGAATAACAGATAAAGCATCGCAAATTTTTCTCAAGCAAATTCTCGAGTACGAGCTGATTTAAACCGCTGTTCGCTTCTAACACTAAATTCTAAGATAGGGCGTCATGAAATTTTTAAAAAATATTCAGAGAATGAGAACGTTGAGTTAAATCTAAATATTGTTCAAGCTTCTTTTGCTCCGGGAGAAAAGGACTAATTTGAACAAGAGTAATTTGGGTGAAAAACTGTACATGCTATGGAAAAAGAAAAAAGTAGTTTTTTTCAATTTGGAAAAGTAGACCACTAAGGCTTAACACCTAAATGTAAACGAAAAATATCTGCCAAACACAGTTTACTTTTTCCTGAAAGCGTTGAACTACGAAAATAAAGACAGTATGAACAGCAAAAACAGCGTTCCACCTTTTTTGGTATTAGGGCAATGGAAATTAACAGTTCAGTGATTGTAAAGCGAAGTCAAAAACGTTCGATTTCACTTTACCTCTTAGGTTCACCTGTACTGCTAAAAATAGAGTCTAAACCACAGGCCTAAGAAGGAGAAGAACACAAAAGCGAGCCAGGGACAAATACTTGTCAGAGCAAGTCGAGAAACGCTTTCTTCCCTTTGGGTGAACACTGGTCGGGCTCTTGCGATTGAGGTAGTCAATAAATGTTTTCACTGACGGACACAGTTTGGCTCATGAATCACAGAAGAATCTTTTCCAAAACAGGAATTTTCACTGGAAAACACTGGAAATCACTGAACAATTAAAGTATTCTAGATGAATATTTCTTTAAGGTATAATATGATGTGCATATCAATAAATTATGTTTACACATACGAAATTAAAGGAAGAAACTCGTGAAATCATTAATAGAATCGCGATTGGTCAGTTCTACGAGTAAAATTATAAACAAATGATGGTGGTTTCAGATAAATTTTTCAATTATTTTACCTGGTTTTCCAGGAAATCAGAGCTATAAAATAGAGAGAGACAGGAATTGAAACCTGCAGCACTCGCCCAGGCGAGGGATTGTTGTACATTACGCAAGCCTCTTAATGATAAATTTAAGTTACCAAAACTCCTTCAACGATCGGTACTTGTTCTGAAAGGGTTTATAGATAACTCTGACAAAGAAGTCCGAGTCATTTCGATTTCTTGAAGAGAAATTCTCAATCCTCAAACTCAATAGAATCATCTCAATCACTTTCAACATCTTGTTTTGAGACTCCAAGAAACAGTCAGGCTCACATTACACACCATCGTTGAGAGGTTCAGTATCAACTGGAACATTTTCAATGGAATGAGTTTCCAAAGCAAGAGAACGATGTTATTATACAATTCTCAAGCCCACTTCCGCTCTCATTGGATCTCAACGCTGCTCAGCAGAGAGACTCGGCAGCACAAGACCTAGGTATCGGAACCATAGGTTTGAACGAGACAACACCATTGCCATGATGATTTATTCCGTCTTTGGTGACACTTTCGCCTTTATCCAACGTGCTGGCCGGGGTGGTAAGTTCCAGACAATGGTGGGACGTGCCGTTGGTCATAACGCGATCACTTTTGTCATTTCTGACACCCTTCCCATCAAATGGAGGGCGACAAACGCCATTAACTCTTTTCAGAGGTTCTTTTCTGGAAGAGTCGACTATCCCGTTCGCATGTCCATTTGAAGCAACATGGCGTTCGAGCTTCAAGGGAAGGTCTTTCGGAGCTCTGTGAGCTTTTGAATCAGCGTAAATCCTCTCGGAATGTATCTCTGTTTCTAGTAAGTCTTGCTGGGCTTCATCGTCGTCGTCGTCCGTGTCGGCCGCCGAGCTGCGGGTGTACACCGCATCACCGAGCACGTGGCCCGACTTCAAAGGGTACGACTTGGACGACCTCGCCTGTAGGAATGTTTAAGTGTTCCTTGAACACGCACGAATATGCGCATCACCTTATGGAAATGGGTAACCACTTTTCCTGAAACTATGACGTAAAAAGAGGCTTACTGGAATGACTTTCGGTTGTGACTATTTTGGTAGTCAAAGAACTTCCCTGTTCAAAATTGGCATTATCATCGAGTTATGTGTGTATTTAGACATTATTAATTACTTATAATCAATTTCTTTACTTTAAAACAATTAAGCTTTTCTATAATAAACCCATTTTTTGGTATCGACCAACAAAACTTCACCTTGAAACTCTTCAGATAGAGGAAGCATAAGAATAAAAAACTAAAAGCGCAGCAATTCTCGAACTGCTGACTACATGATCAGTGTTCGAAGATTTAACCCTTAGCGTCACAAAATTAGATGCTTCTGTGAACAGGTAGTTCTTATTTTCACTGCGTATTGAACAGCGGCGCCTAGCACAAAGTAAATGAGGATATCATCGCATGAGATACCACAACCACGTGGCGCTCTTCCTCCTGCGACGTCTTTCTACATTCGAACAGCGAGAGATGATAATCTAACTGCAGCAAAATAAAAATCAATTAATTCTAACTGAAAAATTTGAGAAGAGAAAGACTCCTAAATATCATTTCTCTGATAAATAAAAACAGCGATTACTCTAAAGCTACAAACTAAAAAAAATAATTTGCCGTGGAATATCTCAGTGATAGGAATACAGCATTACATATTCTACTATAACACATCTGTGAGAACATGATCATTTTAAACGCGCTTTCGCAATGATAGAAGACTTAGTTTCAGCTCCCTTACAACAATGACATCGTCTCTAAATATGAAGAATACTACCGTATTCAATCACTCACGCGTGTGCTGAGAGCTTAGATCTTCGCACGAGCGAGAGCACAGCCTTCGAAGTTCAAGACTGCTCGTGCGATTGAAATAATAAAAAAGTATTCATGGAAGAGTTATAAAACTAACTATATTCTGTCAATGAACGAACTTGATTATTTCAATTTCATTTATCCGCGTGTTTCTTAATTTATCAGCTGTTGAACTGATCCATTCAATGCTTTATAGCTAAAATAAATAGGCAAATTATAAGTATTCTCCAGGTATGTTACCTAGATCACTTCTGATTTTTTGGCATTCAAATTTAATCCTCTATATTAGATCACCGTACACGCAATGCATTTTATTATACAGTTTCATTAGAAATAAGGGCCTTCATTTTATTAACAAGTGTCTCACATTAGATCGGCGGGCGTCCCCCCACGGTGAAGGCCGATAGCCGACGGGTGATGACTGCGGTCCCTGCATAACAAGAAATACAAATCAAGAATAAAAATGATGAACGCCGAATAACAATCTTATCACAATCACCATAGGGGTACGTAAGGAATAGACATGCTGGAAGAATAATGCGTGCTAGAATTGAGTCTCTCAATCACCTGAAAAACAAGTCACATAAGCCTACAGCAATCACCAATTGATACGAAGCGAGTACCATAACATTCTCAACAAAATCTTTTCCTTTATTTTTAACATGCTTCACCAGCATCTCAAAATCAAGATCAGCTGTTTGAAATTCAATTTTCTAATTGTGTTCGCTCTTCTTCTAGCTCGAGGTAGAATTTTAACTCACAATGCGTCACCACTTAGCGAGGAAAGGTGACCCAGTTTCGAACTTTCAACTCTGCATCTTTGGGACCGTTAATTGGTCAGTTCCGTTAATTGGTAGCCTAACAATGTCCCCTTACAAGCATGTCACATCATCACAAAACTCTGGTTTCTACCTCATCCGACGTCACTTGGCACACTCTTCTTCCTATCTCCTCATTGATCATCTGTCAAACCAAATCCAAAAAACGTTCGCCATTCTTTTTCATTTCCATAACAACCAATTTCTTTTTCCTGTCTTTGAATTCTCACACCCTTCCCACAAACGAGCAACAAACAAGGCGAAACGTTCAACTGTTCCGGAAAGCGCTCATTTCTTGAATGTTTAATGACAACATTTATCGATCGCAAATATCATTTCCTGTACAAATTCAACTACTATCGAGCAGCCACTTGGTTTGTATTCATTTTGCTTGCCACTTTTAGCTTTTAGTCAACCAGACAGTTGCTCTCTCTCTCTCTATCGTAAGCATTACATAAAACTACACCTTAATTGTTACTGAAATTAGAAAACGAATAAGAGAATAGTCCTATCTGATGTTTTACTCAACAGTTTGACTCGAAATTTAAACAGCACATGTTAGTCATGCGACGTTTTGCACATAAGTCATGCTTGTAAAAATTCATGAAAAGGTGGCGCCTAGAGACCTACAGTACTTCAAGAAATATAAGAATTCTTGAGCAATAACTACAAGGACGATATAAATAACGAATAAAATAAGGTATTTACATCATTCATCTCCAGATGCTAAATAGACCACCACTTCCAAATCCTAAAACACTCATTCCCCACATTAACAATGGAAATGCCCCATGCCATATCTGAAGCTATGAAGCTCCGTTACTATGACTCGTAACGAAGAATATCGATGCAATACGTGGCATAGAAAAAACCCACATCACAACCCTATTAGAAATTCATCAAAGTACACGCAAATGAAAACATAAAGGCTCACCTCCCATACACTATCATGTTAGAGAAAAAATTAACAAATATTTCCCGAATAATGAAGGAAATTCTATTCATTGTGTGGACGTAGAAGGAAACAAGTCACACAGCGAAAAGCTCAAGGGGGAAAGCTCGTTGAATTTTTCATTAATTCATGCTAGCCTCGCTATTTTTCTATTTACCAACCATGCTTTTTTGTAGTTATCTAGCGTTCTACACATGACAATTTAAGAATTTAAGCACTTATTATTTCAACTGTCATATAGGTATGTCAAATTTCTTCACAAAATTTTGCACACATGACAAAAAGACAAAAATCATCTTAACATTTCAAATTTTTGGACTAAATGATAGAACAGAAATCAAAACAATGCGCAACAATTTTCAATATCGTCTGCTAATTCAACTTAGATTGTATATCTTGCAATATGCATTTTAGAAGAGCAATTACTTAACCAAACCTCACATTGACAGAAATGAGCAAACAGACCGTATTCGATGATTTAAATCACTCCATTACAGACGCATATCTTACCGCTGCTTGGGTTGATCTCACCATGCTTCATTCAGTGCTCTACCTTGGAAATCATCTCTATACGCGGGTGATGTTTCTGCGATGCTCTAGATATATATACCCCGTTTTGAAAGAATGTAGATTGAAACCATCATGTTGTATAAACTCACCAATTAATATCTAATTATGGGCCTTTCTCATGGTTAGTTCGCATCTCTTCAGTTGGCAATAATTGACTGAATTCTGTAGAGGATTATAAATATTCAAAATTTATGTGTGTCTTAGATAAGACACGATTTAAAAACTGCAAGACCATATCGTGGAGACCACTTACCTTGGAATCTAACGGATAATCGCGCTCAATGCTGATTTTACTGAAGGAGCTGCTGCCGTTGGGGACAATGATACCCTTACACGAGCAGCAGAGAGTGCCTGGCAGCTGCTGGTGGTGGCCAGAGGAAGATGCAAGGCCAGCTCCAGCTGCCGCTTTTTTGCGCCCGGAGAAGATCATTGCGAGTCGTTGTGTCTGTCGTGATGCAAGAACAATGAAAATCAGGATCGCGTTTCGGTTCACAATCAGTGGCAGAACAAAGATATGAGAGAAGGTTAGCTTAAATCTCTCTAACAACAACAAAGGTGTTCTCAAGAGAAAAAATGAAAGCAGCGTTTAGTAAGAAATTAAGGGAACTATGAACCTATGCTCGACGAGCATCTCCACACCCTGCACCTAGAACCAAAAAAAATTGAAAGTAATTCATGAAACGAGATGAGAAAAGGGGTTGAGAAAAACATCAGTGAACCGAAACAAAATTTGTCATTACAACACAAGAGAACGTTAACAAGTGTTCTATGTCAACAAACAAAAGATAAAAAGATTCAGCTCGGCAGCTCACATCTTTTCCCCGGGAGCGCTAGTTCCTACAGACACTGTAGAATAGTTGTGTGCCCTTGTGGGGCAATGGCCCAGAAGAGGATATATCATCGTCATGTATAATCTTAAAGAACTTTTAAGCTGTTGCGCAGAAACCCGGCCGTTTGAAAATAGGCGGAAACCTGGCAGTCTGAATCCGATTTGCGTTTTTTTAAAGTCGTACCAGAAATCTTCAAAGTCGCTTCCCAAGCCAATCGGACTCTTCCCTCAACACCGCCATTTCTCTGCTTATCTATATTAATACCTCTGCTTCGACGAAGATTTTATTGAACTGTAATCAGTATTATATTGGTTATCAATTGACGATTTCAAGAAGGTTTATTCGTAGAATTAATTTACGCAGGTTAGTTGATATATAAGGGAATAACAATTTCACTACATTCAGTGTTACGTTTCCACCAGGGTCTCCAGCAATTTGCAACCAATGACCCCTCCAGCTTAGGCTAGGTAAAAATGAATCGCCCTTGTGGCAAGGAGTGTCGAGGTGTACTGTTGGTAGCTCGGACTCTTGTCTGAGCTGAGAGCTACCTCCAAGTGAGGGTTCCAGCTACCCACCCTCAATTCGGCCGAGCGTCTAACCCATGCTGGAGACCCCTCAGAGCTAAGAATGACAGCACAGTGCGCTCGACTGTTTCTTCAAGTACTAAAGAAAGGAAAATAGATACCGAACAGAGACGTCATTTTAACATCAGTTTCTTCAAGTACTTAGGAAAAGAAATGGATAGAGAATTAAGTCGTCACTTTAACGTTTCAACTCGTTATCGACAGCTTCGGGCGGTCCAGGCAACAGGAGCAGGTCGACCTCTCGTTCAAGACTCAGTGCAGAAAATATCAAGCAAATAGACAGCATTTTCCCTCACACTCCTGACAGCGCGTTGGTTCACGACTTTCAAACCCTGCCTCTTCAAGGCACGGCCGGCCATTAAGAACATCTCTGATCACAAATCAGTTCAACTAAAAGAGTCACTGCTTCGCTTAATCGATTCTCCTCGACATCTTCATACCATCGACAACGTGGAGCGTATCTCAAAGCCATTCTGCTTCGTGCGTTTATTATTATTATGTTCACACCGTGCATTTATTATCATTCATTCATTTGCACCGCGCATTTGTTATCATTACATTCGCACCACGCATTTATTATCATTACCTATGCACCGTACATGTATTCTCATTATATTCACACTGTGTATTTATTATTACAATCGCATCGAGCGTTTATAATCACAATTATGTTCGCCTCCTGCATTTATTATCGTTGTACTCGCATCTCAAGTTTATTATTATGTCCGCACCGTACGTTTCAGACGCGCTCATTCTGGACGATGTCAGTATTAACACCTTAAAACCAAATAGGGCGAAAATTTTCAGTATCAGAATGAATCGACTCGAGCATTCTACGTTAAATCTCCAACCATCTCTTTGCCATCGACAAGAAGAGCGTTTGTATTCATTCATTCTCTAATAAAATTTGTCTACTGATGTTCATGACTGGGTCGATCGAGTCCAATTTAGCAAATGAAATCATTTGCTCGCTTGCACAAGTGGTGGTCTAATTAAGAATTTGTCAGATACAACGGAAAGAAATGAAAATTAAATCGAATTGAATTTTAAGTTATGTTAGTTAAGCTCACTAACAACAAGGAAGCTCTTCCAAAGAGAGGAAGAATGAAAACAGTCTTTGGTATGAAGTTGAGAGAGCAGGGAATTTTTGCACAAGGAGCGTTCCCTCACAAGATCTCTTAAGTTTAGAAACAGCAAGTTAGAAAGAAAGTTTAAGAAACGACAAAAGTTGAAGAAAACAGTATTGTGGCTGAAAAATAAGACAGCAATCAATGGAAAAAAGTTTGTATGTAAATAAAACCTTTTTCTATATCAACAAAAAAAGGTTCCCTGCCCATCAGCTCGGGAGTTCACATTTCCCCCTGAAATCGATAATTCCCACAAATGTCAGAGTACTCATTTAATGTTGCTTAGAATAATAATACAGCCGCCTTCCAAAACTCAAATCTTGTTTTATCAACCACGAAATTTCATCAATATTTGAAACAACAGAAAAAAGTGACATCAATTTTGGCTGTACGATTAAGTGATGGAAAATAAACTGCCATCATTTTTCAGACCATCATGAAAACGATTTCCAGAATATGAGTGAGAGTTCAATCCGTTATGGACTACTCTTCATAGCACCTGGAGATCGAAGAATATTCAGAGAATAAATTTCAAAATCCAGGTATGAAAGTTTAAAGTTCAAGTTTCATAAGGGTCCAAAAGCATCCAGGATTTCGTCCAAGAAACTCTCGAGAATTTGAAGACTTTCCAGGCGCGTTTCAGAAGCAAAATACATTAATCTTGATATTAAATTGCGACGCATTTCTCACAAATTCAAGTCGTGTAATCCTCTTATGATAAAATATTCACGCAACAGAGGGTTTGACGGAAAATAAAGACTGACGTGAAGAAATCGGTTAGTAAAAATTGAAATCGGAGGCTGCTCAATACGATCTGGACGCACTGGAGGCAGCTGACAAGTGACAATCATGAATGGTGCAGTGGAGAGCGAGAAATTATGCCTCGTAAAATGTTTAAAAATGCATCCTGCCGCAATACATGAGAAAAATTTTTACAAAATATCAGTTGCTGCGTAAAACAATAAACAATAGCTAATCTTCGCTATAGAATACGGAAAACAAAAAGACAACTTCCACGAAAATAAGATTCGTGATCACCGTATCACCAAAACCGCTTGCAAAAATTTTACCGAAGTTGGGTTGAGGATAGGGCAGGAAGATGAATGCTTTTTCATCATACTCTAATTTTGAGGAGAGCTTCAAGAGCAAGGTTATACTAAATTATAAAGCGGAGCGGAATTTGTACGGGTTTGAACTAACCGTGAGGAGGCCTCTTCTGTGCAGCATGCAGAGGTAGAAAAACAGGGCGATCCCTTCCACCGTCACTACTGTGATCAGAACTGCAAAATGACAAAAACATCGATGAGAAAAATTTTCCTGCGTTGAAAAATATTCATGCTAGTAGTCTTGAATGCCTGCTACAGGAATTAAGGGTAAAATATTTCCCGATTACAGAAACTTTGCAAGTATTTCAAATTAGAAACCAGACGGTAGTTCCATTTGAGCCTATTTTTAACACAGAATTTGACACCAAAATACTTATAGAGGACGACATCCTTCCATTTCCAAAACCACAGAGCAAAACTAAAGTAATTCAAATATTCAGAAGGCAATTTCTCTTTTCGAGTTCTTGTCAGAGACAGACGGTGCAATATAATAAGGTCCGACAAACAAAGGCAGTCAACAGTTCTTCCAGGCCGCAAGCTTCGCTCACGCCGACGAAACGGGAATTTATTTCCGAAAAATGGTCAGTTTCCTTCGACCTTCGCGATATGTAGGAACAGATAAAACTCCCCTTAATCAAAGACAGCTACACAATAACAAGAAAAGAACTATCTACATACTAGGGAGGTGTTGTTAACAACTCTCTAATGTGGCAGTCTGGCCATTTCTTTAAATGCCCAGCATAGGCTGTGTTTTTACGAGTCTCAAGCTAATCCAGAAACAACACATGTACTACGAATACAATAGAGTAGGGTCATGTCAAGCAATATATTGAAAATAACAGCCGTTCAGTGCTTAATGCAAAATTAGAGAAATGATGTTTCTGTTTATTTCTGAAAACCCGTAGCGTACTGACAAATAACAGCTGCTCACCGTATAAAGTCCAGTTGATTTTGCTTGTCTGCAGGTACGCGGTGATGACGAAAGTAATAGCCGCTGATTCTCCAACAGCTTTGTTTAAGGACACCGTCCAGATTGACACGTTGTAGGGAGTGTTTGAAATTAGCTGCTCTAGCTGTTGAAAAGAGGGACAAAAGATAAGAAAGTCATACGGAGACGTTTCAGTAGTGTATGGAGTTAACTGCTCAACTGTAGAAACTGACAAATAAGAAGATCCCTTGTCCATAAAACTGTGAGTTCAATAGGAAAATAAATTGAAGTAAATAGTCAGAGGGACTAAAAAATAAGACAACAGTAAACCAAAAAACAGATGATCCTTATCACAAAAATATATTCTATTGCAGCCAAAAAATAGCCTATCTACCATTCAGCTTGGCACCAGCCAAGTCCTCTGTAGGAGTGCCAATTGCGCTCTACTCAAGAAGCACACACAATCACTTGAAACGAAAAACTTTCTAACTATCGCCTCGTAACAACATTATCAACATCTTGGTTTAATATAACAAGCCATGCCGCATCTACGCGTAATATTCCCAGGCACAAGATAAAACCGCACACAAATTTATTACCTGATACAAGTAAAACCACAAAGTTATTGCCTGATACAAGTAAAGCCGCAAAGTTATTACCTGATACAAGTAAAGCCACAAAGTTTTGACTTGATGCAAGTAAAAGCACAAAGCAATTACCTGATAGAAGTAAAACCACAAAGTTACTTTGCAAGTAAAAACACAAAGTTATTGCCTGATGAAAGAAAAACCATGAAGTTATTATACAAGTAAAAGCACAAAGTTACTACCTGGAAGTGATGCTGAGATGCGTCGACAAGCTCTTTCTTGTCGCTGTAGACGGAGAGGTAGCGGATGACGTAGTGCGAGAACTGCTCCCTGCACACCTCAGGGGGCCGCCAGCGAAGAAGGACCGCCGAGGTGCTTAGCGATGACCACTCAACGTTCCGCGGCGGCGAAGATACTGCGCACAGAACTCATGCGTTATTCCTTGGAAGTGAAGTGCAAGGTACATGACATCGGGTGTTAATAAGTAAAGTATTGTAGCTCGTGGTAAAAATGCGACTCGTTCACCCTGGGAACAAAAAGTGGGATTTTGATTCATGAGTGTCCTGTAAGGAAAACCGCAGCTAGGAAATTCGACGACTAATACGGAAATATTAGCACCATTTGTATTTTGAGGATTGTATTTAGCGTCGCAACCAATTTATCTACGTATTCATAAATAATTAAGAACTGGAATTCATGTTTTGATTGATTACTTATATTAAGTGTGACAGAAAAATGATACTGGAGTACACATAATTTAAAGAGCAATTGGAAAAACTATGGCACAGATACTTGTATTTCAAACAGTAATAACAATTTTACTCCATTTCTTGTAATAACTAAAAATTATGTTTATTTCCTCTTTCAGTAACTAATATAAAAACACTCATTTCGACCATACATAATCAAATAAATAAATATATAAACAAATAAATAATTAATGTCTACAGATTCTCACTGGTAGGCAGAGCCAACAACTGCGCAGAGGCGTACGGGAGAGTGCAGAAGGAGGGCGAGCAGAGCTGCACTACGACCCTGTAGCGGTAGCCCGTCCGCAGGTCCTGCACTCTAGCGCGCGCCTCTGTCACCATCCGGTCCGGGATTGTCGGCGCCGGCTTCTGTATCTGCAGATTAGATTTGATGATAGTTTGCGTCTCCATATCCGCAATAAAGACGTCCCAAACAGAGGAAGGAGGAAGGCACCATTTCGTATAGAGATTAGGGAACGCGGAATCTATGCACAAGGTTCATAGAAAACGTAAGTTGAGAAATAAGTTCATGAAAGAAGATGAAAGTTGAAGAATTAAGTAGTAGGGACTGGGAAATGGGACAAAAGAGAGCCGAAAAAAGATGGTCCGTAACATAGCAAAAAGCATTTCATTTTAACAACAAGAAGGCCTACCTAACTCTAAGCTTGGGACCTCACATTTTCCCCCTGGGAATGCTACGGTAATTCCCATAGATACAATAGTTTTATCTCTCTGAGATGCCTCTGTACCAGCAATACGCACATACAGAAATGACAGGCCTCTTTAGTTTATCCTGCATTGATTACCTTAATTTATCGCACAAGTTCAGTACAATGAAATTAATTCACTCCAGTTGACGAATGTTAGGAGAATTAGCTTATAAAACATAGTTCAATTACTGGTTCACAAGATGTTAGCTTATAAGCTGATCGCTTTTTCGCTGGACTTATTTTGCTGAAGTTTCGCTACTTAGCTAAAGCATTAGCATCTTTACGGAACAATCTGGAATTCCGAAAAATAGTGAAAGCTATTCGCAGCAACGGAAAAAACTGTTGACGAATCTTAACTTAATAAATAAAGGTCAGCAAATCTGACTTCCTCTCCTATCCCTGAACATCAGGAAGATTCCAACGGAATAAATCTGCCTCAGAAAATACGGCTTTATCAGTCAGCAAATCTGACTTTCTTTCCTATCCCTTGATATCAGGAAGATTCCACAAAATAAATCCGCCTCAGAAAATACGGCTTCATCAGTCAGCAAATCTGACTTCCTCTCCTATCCCTGAACATCAGGAAGATTTCACATTATAAATCAGCTCCAGAAAATATGGCTTTTTTCTATCAATTTGGCGCCCATACAGGGACCAATCCACATTTATCTATCAATGTGATATATTTGCGATAACATTGGAAGTGTCTCAATCGATGGTACTTCAACAGTGCCCGAAAAGAAGAGTATGCAACCGCTTTGTAATCCCTGATAGGAGAAAAAATCTCCCAAATCATGGGACCATTTTTCTCTGAAACACCCGTGCTTTTGCAGTAAAACAAATGGACACGTGGTTTTGTTAAAAAATCATGACTGTAAATGCGATTGTTGGTATCTCTCTTCTTCTTTGGTGCCTGTGCGTGATTGGTGTCTAACGGCAGAAAACTAAACCTGCGCATGAGTAACTTGACTCGTTTTGTTGTCACATTTTAGTCTGTCTTATGTGAGCAAGGAATGAACAACAATACAAAAATTATCATGTTCTTGATGCTGAGTAACTGGAAACTTCAAAACTAACTGCAGCAGCAGTGATGCGACAGATGTAACTAAAGCGGACAAAATATAAAGGTTTCTATACAAAACTAAGAGTGACTAGTGTGATCTGAACGAACAAACCAGAGGATTTATAAGCCATATTCAAAAATAAAACACTCGTAAAACAATAGTCTGGAAATGCCTGGAATTACTGGAAAACAACAAATTAAAAAAAAAAATGCAATGGTTCTTCAACTGGTGCGGTACTCAAACTGGTATTTGCTCTCAAACCCGAACTGGTGCATGTTCAAGCTTGGTGTTTTGACATTAAGCGTACTAGTATTGATCCTGGCGGATAGACTATTGCATCTCCTGGAAATCTAACTGAAGCGTTTCGTCGTACCTAAATTAGAGCTTTTCTGGTACCTAAACTGGAGCGTTTCCTTGCATCCAAACTAGAGCTCCAGCCTGGTACCCATTCTGAAGCTTTTCCTGGTATCTAACTTAGAAGTTTCCAGCTACCTGATCAGGATGAATAGGTCCGAGGCGCTCCACCGTCACTGCGAAGTATTGGCGAGGGTCCAAGTACACCAGCACTCGCCAGGACACGTCGATCTCTGTCCCGCTCAGCCATTTAATCTGTAAAATGAAATCGAAACTATATTCTGGCAACTTGGATTCTCGTGCAGCAGCATTCTTGGTGGAATATCCACGCATGCACAACGAAATGAGAGAACTTCAAGACACAAACAAGAATACGATAAAATATTCGAAGCCCTTAAATGTCACAATTCGTAAGAAAAATGTTTCAAGTAGGAATATCATTTTAGGCATTCAAAGCGGTTAAAAGTAGAAAACATGAATAGCATTCTTTGCTTTTTCTAACGAAATAGCTTCAACCAGGATAGAAGAAATTAACGGACAGGTGCAGATTCGTCGGAAAACCCGGGGCGATGCACAGCACATTTTCGAATACTGTGATGGGTTTAGGAGCCGTGAGTATTTAAGGTCATGATGTCATGCCACCTTACATTTTCCCACGCGGTTTTAGGGTTAATGCTGTTAGATACATTGGTTTTCTAAAACGAGTTGATAAGCCCTGGATAGATAGAGTACCCCAAGGAAGGTCATTCATTTTTCAGCAAGACTCAGCACCTTTTCACCAAGCCATAGTAACCCAGGACTGGTTATCAGAAAAGTTCCACGATCATGACACCTTAACTTCTGGCCCCAAACATTCCAGATTTAAATCCTAGTCATAGACTATTACGTCTGGAATCTCGATGAATGAGAGACTAATCGACATCTTCATAGTACCAGAGCGTAAAACTTGTCAGCGGTTTTGGACTCGAATAAAAGCAGTCTTTGAAGTGAAATGTGGTTTCATAAAATAATATGTTGAAGTCTCATCAAAAATTTTTCTATAAATATGATTCGAATGCTTCCATTATTTATTTAACATGCTTAAAGTGCCCTTAAATGGCCCTCGAACCCTGTTTATAGAACCAAGTGGAGGATTAACAGAAAAACTTAAAAGCAAAAGCATGCACCCAAAAAAAAACATTGTGTACTAGGCTGTCTCTATGAAATGGCCAAACTGACAATAAACGAATATTAAACCACGAACATTCAAGTTTTCTTCAAGTAAATCTCGAAAATATTAAAATTTGAGGTGTTAATACCGAAACCTACTTCTTTAAGGCGGGAAATATCAATAAAATTAGACAAAATATTTTTAAATTTGAAGTGTAAACACCAATCTTAGATCTTAAAGGCGGGATATGTAAATTTCTATTAGATAGAAAAAACAAATCTTGGATAGATTTTTACGATCTATGCATTGAAACAAAAAGGAACAATCCAACTACCCTTCACTTATGAGGAATAGCTCAAAAGACCTGTTTAAAGTAAAAGTAACTTGAGCAACAAACATAACTCAGAAAAGGAGAAGAACTGTGCTGTATCAATATGGACAAACAAACAACTTTTTGCATGAAACTTGAGAGAAATGAGGCCTCTCATAAACTTGGAAAATCTACTACTGTAGATTCTTCAATAAAACCTAATAGTGAAGTTGTGTGGACCTACGTGTTATCTTCTCAAGTACTAACGATTCTAATAGCGTCAAACCGACCACATCTGCACTGCAACAAAAGCAGTATCTCGCAGTGAGTCATGCTTTTAGAACATCATCTGATTAGGCCCGTAGCACAGATACACGATCCAACTACTTAAGCGCTCGAGCTTTCTAGGATCAATGGTGACCAGGAGTACAATAATTATTGCTGTTCATGATATGATAAAAATAGGTTTCAAGGATGAATTTTTGCTTCACCCATAGAATAACACACCGTCACTTTTGACGGCTATCTTATCTTAATTAAAACGTCGTGTTTTTTGAAAATTCTCACCCGGATATTGTCGATGCAAGTAACGTTGGAAGAGCGTAGAAGTGTGGGCTTCGAGGCACACAGCGACTTTCTGGCCTTGAAGTCGTCCAGGTCTGCACTGAAGCCAGACACCTCCGCAGTGACGTTACAGCACTCTGCCTGACCTGCAAAATAAGGTTCCCAAGAATTCTGGCCACCCAAGAGATTTGTACTGCAAGTACACCGAGATAATACAAAAGCAGTGTTCTGTAACGTATTCCGTAACTTAATACAAATGTGATCGTTTCAAAATCCTGGACAGAACCGTAGAGGCGTTTATTTACTCGGACATTACAAGATATCTCTATCGATGCATTCGTATATACCTGCATCTGCTGAGTAATATAACACATCAACTGCAGAATGTCCTATAAAAATGAACTCACTCATTCTTTGACAAAGAGGCCCTCACTTTTTTTTACGTAGATGATCAATGACACAAATACAATTTCAATGAGTTGAATCAAAGAAAAGAATATGAAATGTAAAAAGTAAAGTGTCATGAAAAAAAACAAAGTTGTACCTCACACAACAACAAAAAGCACGAAAAATTGCTAGTTAAAAATGGAGGACACTTTGCGACAGCTCATTTTTGTGCCGCAAACAAAAATTTACTAAATCGCACCAAGTTTGAAAACGGTGAACCGTGGAGAAGAAGCCGGAAGCATATCCTTGATTTGGTTGCGCTCTGAACAGCGGATGTCGACCAGGTAGCGCTGAACGTGCACGTACAGTCCAGGGGCCACCGTGATGTATATCTGAGTGGGGGCATACGTATCAACAATCAGAGGAGTGAGGTTTGACAGCTTGACTAGATTAAATGGATATACGTATCAACAATCAGAGGAGTGAAGTTTGACAGCTTGACTAGATTAGATGGATAGATTAGATAAATGTTAGTTCAAGCCTCCCTAACCGCAACAAAGGCGTTCCAAAGAGAGGAATGAGGAAAGTACACAGTCATAACTTACCTTACGAAATTAATTCGTTCCAGAAGTGATTTCGTAAAGTGATTTTCTCGTAAGTAGAGTCGCATTTTACATGAAAAAGGCCTGATTCATTCCAAAACCTCCAAAATTACCCCCTAAACTCTCTGAAAATTATCAAAGTATCCTAATTTTGGATGAAATATGTGATTAAAGTAAAAAAATTATTTATTAAACTATTAAAATTGATAAGACATACAAATAATTTACCATTTACTCTATCGCGCCCGTTGCGGTCAAAGTGTTAGCTACCCTTTAGCTCGGGACCCCAAATCCTTCCCCAGGAAGTTGACAGCTTGACATCGTTGAAATGAAACACAATGGTGCACTAATCTAAGTATTCGGATTCCCTATACATTTTCTCCGTGGCGTAATGGGTAAAGTGTTGCTCCTTAATAGCGAAGGGCTGGTTTATCCCTGATGCAAAACTACTCGAGTTAATATGACACAACAAGAACATAAGATATCATGTCACATACAAGCGATTAAGTCGCTGATGCCAAATACGGCACCAGAAGAACGTAAGAAGCCACGCCTGACCATCATGTACGCTGGCTGCTCGGCGACGACGGCGAGATGCAGCGCCCTCTCCTCGTCCATGACCATGAGCACCTTGGTCCAGTTCCACTTTTTCTCGGGGTACTCCACCGTCCGCGCCTCCACTATCACTTCGTACTCCGCCTCAGGGATCAGGCCTTGACAAAAACAGAAAATTGCATCACAGGTAAGCTAGCATTTTGTCTTGAAATAGCGCAATAGGAATAAACTCAACGACTAACGGTGCGAAAACAGTAACGTTCATTAGGCTAACTGTGAGAAAATGTTTGAAATGTCAAAAGGTGTTTGTTAAATCTTTCTTTACGCGTCCTCGAGAATTTAATGTTTTTGAAGCAAATCACCTGTGGAAACAATGCGAATGAGCATACCTCAACGTACAGGTACACATCTGTTGCTAGCTTACTTTAGTTTATCGTCCTAATTCCCCGGCGTAAATTCGTTACTTGAACACTACATTATGACTCCAATTTCCTGGTTTTATGCAATTCATATACTTCAACCGGCAACGAGCACTGGCTGATGCTATATATTTCACAATTTTCTCTACTATAAGCATTACATCCATTTCTAAGAACTAGAAATATTTTTGGGAATAACAATTTCGATGGCGCGCATTGTACTGTATGCTGAGTACAACGTTCTTATGATATCGTACAAAATACTGAGCAGAGGCAACCAACTATTTTACAGAGAGGCACTCAACTATTTTGTACGAGTCAAAACTGGATGCAGGCAGAGTACCACAGTCAAATCCAAAGATGAAGCTTAAGTCTTAAATTAACGTATATCAGGTAGCCCATTTCGCTTCATGCTTTAAACTGCGTATCACAGTGTCAATAATAACAGCGAGAGAAAATCCACCTCGTTCAGGTACTCTAAAATAAACCTAGCATGATTCTATTCAATACACTGTAAGAATGCCAACAGCTGACTGTACCTAGCAAAATAAACGTAGCATGATTCTATTCAATACACTGCAAGAATGCCCGCAGCTGACTGTGCCCCCATTAACGAAGTGGCAACTAACCGGTGATGTTGAACGCTTCAACATCGGGTTCGAGCGTTTTGAACTCAGCGGGTCTGATGTCATTTGTCCTGCGCCATTGGATGCGTTGCTCCATAACCTCACCCGACGCCTGAGCCACCGTCAGTTTTGTCCACTTCACTTGCACTGACGAAGTCGACAGCTTTTCTATGTGCAGCTGCGGAATGTGCTTTGGCCCTGGCGAGCAGAAATAACGATAAAGCCGATAAGAAAAATCTTCATTGAACACTACCATTGTAATCGTGTTGACAAACGGAAGCAACAATTAAATAACCTTACGTACGATATCATTCTGATAGTTTAAGACTCCCCATGGTCCCGACAAGGTGTTCTCAAAAAAACGAAGACATGGAACAACCAAGCATAGACTGTTAAAAAAACAGAGAATCTACACTCGATGTGTGTTCCCACACAGGGTACCAAGATCATTAAAAACAGTTAGATAGGGGATGCGAGGAAGGCTTAAAATACCGAAAAAATAATATGAGTACGTAATGTAGAAGTCCCGAAAACCTTCTTAAAACTGAAGTAACTAACAGTATTTTCCCTGGAGGCGCCAGTTCCCATGGCAAATGATATTGAAACCTGAACATATTCCTTATCCTAAGCCCTTGGATGGTACCTTGTGTAAGCTTGAAATGCGTTACGAAACAGTCGACCAAAAATAGGGCTGAAAACATCCTTTGAATGATGAAAAAGCAAAATGGGATTGGCTAGAGTAAGGCAAACTGTATGAGAGGTACATTATTTGAATAGCATTAAATGTATCAAAAAAAATAAATACAGGTGAATTGAATTAATGCGACAATTATGGTAAATCAGGGGCTAGAGTGAGACAAGTAATGACCGTCCCATTTTTATCCTCCCGAAGCTTCCCAAATTGCACATACAATAATCTAATGTCAATTTAGGGTGAGAGTACAATAGACCAAATAATACGACGCGCAATAATTTCACTTATAATTGAGAGATTTGACGATTTGACGAGACATCAGCTCAGCCAAACCAACAATGAACTACGACATCATCAAATTAGTACAGTCTGCTATTTGTTGCTCAGGTCACACATCTAACGAAGTTTTCTTCGTCCATCAACATAGAAAGACTCGTTTTTCCTCTAATGCGAAAATGAGGAACTTCATACAAATTGAATTTCAACTTAAAATAGATTTCAACTCGAAAAATTAATGTGATAAACTTTTAAGACATATTGAAAGGGTTTATCACTCTAATCATACATAGGTAACGGTTCGCAACCGTCATCAGCATCGAATACCAAATCTGGCGAATGCTAGAATTTTCCCGCAATTTACGAGCAAGGAGACCTCACAATATGGGAGTAATGATTGCCATTGCACACACTGCCTATCAAATTTTATATACGAATAGTACTATACAAGTTCCAGGTACTTAGAAACAAATAAAAATACTCCACATTCCTGCACAAGGTGCAGAGTGTCTAATTCAGAAATGAGGCGAACGTGTTAAGTTATCAATTCATTCCGAGTAAAGTCTTTCTACCTTGCGCACTGCGCTCAGTGATATGTGGTCGATCGATTATTAGAACTATAGGTATGAATCGTTTGTATTGATTGGTTGATACAAGTTGCGCGTATGACGATACACTGACTATTCTGTATGCGTTGACAATGGCCACAATGCCATAAACAACTCGCCCTTCCTCAAGCTTTTGAAATCGGATCACTGTAAGAACTCACGGTATTATTTAATTAGAACAATAAAGAGTGCACAAAACTGCACATGTTGTATTCATTCTTTACTTCAATATGTTGGATTACATTTCTGACCACTGTGCACTGTTTAATTAACGAGCGGAAAGAGGCTGGTAAACCGGGACTATATATGACTGTTCGGGGTCAAGCATATTTCCAGTGAGTAAAACTTTTCAGTTTCTCCTATTTGTACTTAGCACAACCAAAACTATCACCGAGTATCTGGGAAACATTAAGTTAACAGCTGTTCAGAGAATTTGCACAATCACAAGCTCAGTTTTCCATGTTACAGAAAGATGTTAATTTCTACAAAAAAACAAAGCTTAGATTTGTAATCCTCGCTTCCGATAGGAAAAAATCTACGTAAAAGAGAGGAAAGGAAAGAAAGAGAGTTGCAACTCGCATAAATATGAATCAGATAAAAACATCAATAAACTTCCAAGCCGCAACTTCCTCCAGTAGTGCCGAAACCAAGCACGTTTAACCTCAAACATTTATGTTACAATACAACAGTTGCTACAACTAGAACCTGAAAATGAGCCCAAAATTTCTATACTAAAGCTAAAAGTTACTTCAAATTTCAGAGGGCATTACTTGAAGAAATTCCTTACTATCAGCACGAGTGCGGACCGTCTGGACTTCGCTGGGTTCGCTGAGGTAGTTGTTAGGTTCCTTGAAGAAGTCGCTGTTGTTCAAGACAGCATTTTCGGAGCTATCGTAGAACACAGAGCGCACGAAGAACGTGTATCTCGTGTAGGGCTGGAGGTTGTCGATGGAGAAATTGGTTTGGGTGGCCACTTGTTGCATGTAGAGCTGCTGCCTGTCTCGGTCTGGGGAAGATTTATCTTCTTCGCATTCGCCTGCCGGAACCCCTACGGCATCTTCTGCAAATGAGAATCTCCACTTCATAAAACGAACGAACAAATATTACCCAGCATAGCAATAGGAAGTGCACAACACTTGATTCTAGAGAAATAAGCAGCCTCATTGGAAATAATATTCTAGGTATTGGCTCCAAATATCATGAAGGTAGTTTTTATTTGAAAAAAGTACATCATGTACGGAAAGAAAGGATTATCAGTCCCCATGTCGTTGTGAGGTAACCTTGGATTACATAAAAGTGTTGGGTCAAAGGGAGTCTTCCGCTCAAATAACCTACCCAGAACTCTGGTGCATCATATAGAGCAGAATTCCCTATTAAGTTCAACACGGTCAGCAGTCTTAATCCTTAAACGCTCCGGGATACTTTTCGGTCTTCTTTCAAAAATAGTCTGAGTATATTTCAATTCTTGTTAAATTTGTTCCATAATGTTTATTTTGAAATTCTCTGCCGAGTGGCAGCTCCAACCTCATCCTGATATCGGCAACTCTCTGATGCACAGTATAGTGGTTGTTATAACGGTAGTATGAATAGGAAAATGCTGGCGTTAAATAGTTAGTACGTGTGCGCGGTACTGACAACTTTGCCGCCAAGATACACTGAATTAGGAAGTGAAAGTCTGAGCATAGCGATTGCATGATATCATTTGCCTAATTATGGAAGAGAACCTTCCGTCACTCATCGTATGACAGGTGCAAAATATTCACTGAACGAAGGAATTATTGTAGCAATGCTCGCATTTCCTTCAACATATCGTGTTAACGCTGTGGTCGTTTTAACAATTGCAACTTACTCTCTTCTCCGTAGATTGCAATGAACGCAACGCCGTGTCCGATGCGTCGGTCGCCGACGTAGTCGAACTGAAGATCAACGCTCGTTGAGGTGACGTCGCGGATCTGCAAGTTCTGGGGAGGCGCCAAGTCTTCTGGGGACTGACACACGTCCACGTATCCGGACGAGCTCACCTCGCCGAGATTCGTCACGAAGAAACACTGATACACTCCCTGGAAGTCGGGCATGGAAAATTGCAGGTGGATTTAGAAATCGTCCACAGAACATTCCAAGCGGATTTTAAAATCGTGCATCGAAAATTACTCATGGATTTTGAAATTATGCATGAAAAATTTCAAGGGGATTGGAAATCGTCCACGGAAAATCACATGAGGGTTTGAAAATCGTCTACGGAAAAATTCCTACCGGATTTCAAATCGTTGATGGAAAATTTCATGTGAACTTTCATCCTGTCATGCGATAAAAATAAGATTTTCGCTTTGAGAGTCGTACGTCGAAATAGTAGGTTCACTTTCACCCTGAAAGTAGGGCGTGGAGAATTGTAACTGGAGTTTTAACCTGAGAGTAATGGTGGGAAAATAATGTTGATTTTCATCATCCAAGCCGTGCGTGGGAAATTGTACATTAGTTGTTGGCCTGAAAATTGTACGATGGACGTTGTAAGAGGATTTTTCCGAAAGAGTAATGCGTGAGAAAATGTACATGGATTTTCACCACGGAAGCCGAGCAATGGAAATTTTGGTGAACTTCCACCGTGGAAAACGGGATTAAAATCCTATATTGAAGTGTTTTTCCACCGCTTTCTCACCTTATGCTCTCGTGCATCCATCTTCACTTAATCTACTTCTCAGGGACCTATATTCCTTTGTTCTGCTCTTTTGAACTTTTCTAATGTGCTACAGTCTATTTTTATCAGTCTCGAATATTTGTAACTATAACTTCTTTTTTCACCTCCACAAAATTTCACCATGCAATATCTTCTATAACCATCTCAAACTCGAACATTCTTTGTAGTTCTTGCTCTGACTCTCACCAGCCACTACAATTTCAAGAGCCCGAAAAAGAACTCAGTCCAATTTCACCAACTTTAAGTTCCAAGACAACTCATTCTTAGGTGGGCAACTTATTCTTGGACCACGATCCAAACAACAAGGATGATAAAGTGCAGCCTCATCTCACTCCTCAAACATTTTCATCTGATCTATTTCTAACTTGCCCAAAAAGTGGATTGCGTTTGTTTTCTCGCTCAGACTTTCCACATTCCTCACAATCTTCTCACTTGAACAAAAAGTTCCAACTTTGCAAAATGTATTCCCACTTCGAAGAAATCAATTTACCTTTTCTTCTCTATCTTCCAAGAAATCAAATTTTCCTTTTCTTCTCTATCTTCAGTCATTTCATTTCCAACGTACTGATGGTCTTCACCACGTCTCTCCTAGTATCACTCTGTTCTTCACTCATCACTCCGTATCGTTCGACAGTTCGTTTTATTCACACTATACATCCTTAGCACAAAAGAAACGCATTTAAGACTTTGCCTAATTTCATAACAGACTCGGTAATGTTAAAAATACTCTAAAACTTTCAAAAAGTGGAGCAGTCTCACCTTATCTTTCAAGGTACTGTAATATATCTCAAGGGAAGACGTGACGATGTCGGCAGTGGACGTGGCTTTGATGAGATGGGTGCCGTCATGGCAGATACGTTCGCCGTTGCGGTACCAGAACACTTGAAGGTCCGGCACGTTCCGTCCAGTGCAATTTAGAGTAGCTTGCACGCCGTTTGAGAGCGACGAAAAGAGGTTGCTCTCCAATATCGTCGGCTTCTCTTGGACCAGCAACTCGTAGTGCTGTTAGGTCAGGTAACGAAAGCAACTTATTTCTTGCGTCTCTAGTTTCTCTCCATGTTGAGCGGAGAAATAGGCTTCAAAAAATGTTTAGGTTCTGATGAGCAAAAGCTCGTTTTGTCTTCTGTATGATTAAAGAACGACCTACTTCACTGCTTCGTTTTGTCGAAACCATATTGGATAGCACATCATCATTTTGAACTAAGGATAAAAAGTAGATCTAAGTATCACTGATACCATATTCTTCCACGACCTCAGTAATTTGTTCGAGCACTGACCATTATGGCAACCCAAAATTTGCATTTAAGTGAACATCTCATAAGCCACAAAATGACCCACAGCACTATTTCGACATCCAACGACAGGCTTCCTGAAAGGTTGAAATCAGCGACTGCCTGTACTCACCACCTTTAGTAATGTTAAAAAAATTCAAAACATTATTCATGCACAACCTACTACTAAGAATGATTGTCGTGTGTTTATTTATATCATTTGTGTCACGCTCTTAACAATAGATAAGAAGAAATTGGCATTGACGGTCTTGGTTTCAGTTCACCTCTTAATTAATACTCATTTTTGCTGTACAAGTGCACCATAATACGTCATTGAAAAAAAATTAGAGATCCAGAGCCTTATATACTCGAGTCCGTATCGTGGATACCGAGTTCGGCGGGGTTTATTACTGTCACAAGAAAAATAAGTTACCCTTTGTGAAATAAACTTAAGCATGGAAACTGCACTCGAACGAAAAAGAAGACAAAATCGAGAGCGAAATAGAAGAGCTAGAAAAAGATTATCTCAAGAACAAGGAGCAACTGAGGCGGGATCAGCATGCAAGTAGTTCACATGAACGACTGCGGTCAGCAGCAAGACTAAGCAGGGGCGTGAACAGGAGGATTGGATTGGACTATTAGTTAGTTTAAGCCTACCTATCCTCAACAAATGAGATCCAAAGAGAGGAAAGAAGAAGGCACTATTTAGTATGGAGTTAAGGCAACGTGGAATCTATGCAGAAAAGGCAAAGAAACAGTAAGATGAGAAAGAAGTTCTTGAAATTAGATAATAGTTGACGAAGAAAGTCAGAGGTGCTGAAAAACAGGACAGCAGTGAACAGAAAAAAGGTGGTCCTTAACATAGTTAAAAACATTTTATTGCAACAAAAAGAAGGCCTACCTAACTCTCAGCTCGGGCCCTTGCATTTTCCTCCTGGGAGCGCTAATTCCCATAGATACAAGAGTTGTATCCCTCTGAGGGGCGTGAACAGGAGGATGATGACTAGCGTTATGTTCGTAGAAGGAATCTCAGAATAGCAGCGCAAGAAATAATGGCTGCTGAAACTGAGGCAGAATCAAGTCGAAGGAAAGAAGATATGAGGCAGAGAGTGCAGCAAAAAATCAACTGAAAATGAATGAAATCAGAGAAGAAAAAACATGCGTCACAGAATGCAAGAACTACAAGCAAATGAAAATACCGAAAGAGTTACGATAAGGAGAAATCACAATGCAGTCGCTATGAGACAACGAAGAGAAGGACTAATATATCTGGTAGCAAATAATGATGATTTCGATGTAAATGATTCTCAGCAACATACGTTAGGAGAGATGAATAATGTATCTGTCAGTTTTGTGCAGCAAGACATTTCGAACAAGAAAAGCCAAGCGATGGAAAATTCAACAACTGCTGCCAGCAAGAAAAGTTGCAGCCGTCGCTGAGGAAACATTTTCCGCCAACTCTTCAGTCTTTTTAGTGATCCAGATCATCCTCATCACGTAAATTTTAAAAAGAACACCACGTAAAATAACTCATCAATTTCACTTGCTTCCATGGGGTATGCATGTTGTGAATACCTTAGACCTTATTCAACTCCTGAAGTATTTTTGATAAATTTTTTAATGTTTCATAGGGAAAGATCTTTCGGTTCCCTCAATTCCAGCATTTGCAATGACGATTAATAAGTCTCAAGGACAGTCGTTTTCAAATGTTGGAGTATACTTGTCATCACCTGTTTTCTCTCATGGACAACTGTATGTAGCTCTTAGTCGAATAAGAAATAGGAATAACCTTAAAATAACAATTAAAGGAACTGATGTTTATGAAATACTCAACTAAAACGTTTGACCTTGGTAAATGTATATAAAACTAAACATATTGCATTGCGTTCTTATATGTTATTTTATTCAATATCTTTCCAACAGTATTGACGATCACTTTTGATGGCACGGGTACACTAGTTGATCATAATGATTAATAAAAAAAGAGCAACTCACATAACTCTTGGGGTGATGATGACAGTGGATATCGTCGGGTGCGCATGGCCAGGAGCAAATGTAGACTCCAGCGTCATCTTTGGTCACTTTCTTCCACACTAGAGAACCTTGACCGCGCCTCTCCACACGGCTCTCGTTCAACGAACGGTTGTCTGAAATCCGTAATCACAAGAAAATGTGTTTACACTTTGACTGCGGCAGGTAACACTGAAGTTCAGTATTTAATTTGAATATAGAATCAACCGAAGTAAGCAATGTTGAAAATACCAAACATTAATTGAATCGTGTTTTCATTTTGTTTTGATAAAGTTTTTCCCAAAAATTGAGTTTGTGACCATTGGTTTGTGGCTGCTGATGATTACACGGTCAACACTGTGGTCAACTTCAAAGATGAGATGGTGGAGATCTTAGAGACAGCTGTCAAAGTCACTCAGCCCAGAGGCGACTACAAAGAGCCCCTTGAACTGGCTATCATCTTCTATGGAGAAGATAGTCAGTCAACTATAATTCCATAGTTTTCATAATAAAAAACCCCCTCAGGGAACAAATATGGCTCAAGTCGCAGTCAAAGTGTTAATTAACCAAGCCAGACCTGAGGCCTTGAACCTAGCTGATAAACGCTAAACAAAACAACACAAAGTCAATTGAAACACACGGGGCCAGTCATGAGCAATGCCTAGCTACGAGGTTTGATCACGATTGATGGGGAATTTTTTAGTTTGTGACGCATTTTTTTTCCTGTACTGGGCAAAGTTCTGAAAATCAGACTCAGCGGTATGGCGGCAGATTCAGAAATTAGTGAAAAATCACAACAGCGGTCTGGTAGGGCTAAGAATTATACCAACTTTGTCTGGCATGGATGAGAAAGAGATGGTAAGTTACGCACTGAAAATATGTTGTCGAAAATTGATTAGACAAGATGCGAAATAATGAGTCAACAAACCTTACCAGTAATCATGAAAGAAAGGAAGATAAACATAGCAGAATCATTTTTGAAATAGATGAAGATGAATTAGTGGTTAAACAATTAAGAGAACTTGGTCTACAAATGTACAGCCGAAATAATATAGATAAAAGTGCTAAATGAATAACTTCAGAATTTTTTTTCTCAACGGGAAAATGAAAATCGTTGAGCAGCATTTGTCACTTATCGTCTTATATTTACTGGAGAAAAAATAGCCTCCCTAACCGCAACAAAGGTATTCTCAAGAGAAGAAGAAGGAGGGTACCATCTTCCATGAATCGAGGCACAATGTGTGTTCCTACATAGGAACAATAAGATTTGGAAAAGATAATGAAACAAGATAAAAGTTAAAGAACAATGAAATGAGCACTGGAAAAAGAACAGTGGACATGAAAAAAATGATCCGTAACATAACAAAATCTATTCTGTTCCAGCAAAAGGAATCCCTACCTAACCATCAGCACGAAACCTAACATCTTCCCCGAGCGAGAGTTAATTCCCATAGATTCAATAGCTTTATCTTCAACCTAGCCTTTATTTATAACTGTTACGGTTTTTTGACACAAATATTAGATTAGATGTTAGTTTAAGCCTCCTTTAACCACTAAAAAAATCGTTCGGAAGAGAGGAAAGAGGAAGGCATCATTAAGTATGGAGATAAGGGAACGCGGAATCTATGCAGAAGGGACAAAGAAACAGGAAGTTGAAAAAGAAGTTTTTGAAAAAAGATAAAGTTGAAGAAGAAAGTACTTGGTGCTGGAAAACAGGACAACAGTTAACCGAAAAAAGGTGGTCCTGAACACACAGAAAAATTTATTTCAAGAAAACAGGCCTACCTAGCTCTCAGCTCGGCCCTTGACAGATTTCCTCCCTGGGAGTGCGAATTCCCATAGATACAAAAGTTGCATCCCCCTGAGAGTTTTTTGACGAAAAAGACATTTTATTTATAGTCAGTATACGGGAAAAGATCAACCAAAACTGAAAAATGTCATGATCGCAGTTTGATATAAGTTGGTAAATACAGCAAAATATTGAATCCTCTTTTCTACACCAGAATCGCCAAGCTACACGACCAACTGAAAATTCTGTTCTCTCCTTAGCAAAAAAGAATATTACATCAAGAACTGATCAAAGCCCTGCCTATCGTCTGGAATGTAAGGCTGATGAAAATTGAAAAAATTTTGTGAATAAAAATTGAAGAATTTAAGTTTTATTTCCTCAATCAATTACCATATCCAGCAATAAAGAACTAAGTCGAAAGGCAATCAAGCTCTGACTATAAATCAAATTAAAATTGATCATTACCGAAGTCAGAACAATGAAGCTGGTATTTCAAAAAATGGAAATTGCTACTAGAAAAAAAAGACGAATTTGATACACGAGAAACTGAAATACCCTTTAGAAAGGGCTAGTCCGCCGTGAGAAACATCAGTAAAAACAATTACTGAAAGTCAAGGTATCGAATGGGAGGCTCCCAGAGGAATAAAATTATTTGGCGATAATAAAACGAAGGAGTAAATCAAATGGCTCATAAATCCTTATCAAAAAATAATTGGCTTTTGGTTGCCAATTATTTGTCGATGGGGATTTATGAGTTCATCGACTCACACGTTCGTTTCGATAACTAACGAGTGTGAGGCAGCTGAACTCGTAAATCCTTCTCGACTTATCCAAAATTAAATGAGTTGCCCCAACATACTAAATGTAAAACATTCCTGAACGTTTCAATACAGCGAAAACTGTAAAACAGAACACAATTAATCAGCACCGCAAAGAAATGAGTTACATTAAGAAAGATAGAGATTACCCAGCCTAACTTTTTTGCCGTCTGTATACAGGTTTTTCGCCGCCCAACTAATTAAATCGCTTTGGCGGCGAAAAACATACATGCTCCGGCGAAAAAGTTAGACTGGGTTTCAGCGCAGGAAACCAATCGTACCTGTCTTCGTTAGTCTGAAAATGGTGAATTTCGCAAAAGGAAATAAACGCTTAATGCTAGTCCATAATAAAAAATCAATAATTCATTTGATGAAAAGGAGGTTTTATAAATAATTCCCTTAATGAAAAGGTGAAGTTGGAACTAACAAGCTAAATTCTCAAGCAAATATTCTGAAGCGATTTCTGAAGCCTCCAAGCTATTCAATATATTTTTAATGCAGATGAACAGTTGTTACCACTAAACTGTATCAATTGCTGCACTCTTATATTAAATATACTTCAACAGCAACGTTACACTGAGGACAAGAATTCAGGGCCAGAGTGGCACTAGGAAAAAGCAGTTTTTGCAGACGTCGAGCAAGGGTAATACTTAGATCACTAAATAAAATAAAGAACATAATTTGGAATTTTTCATTTGATTTATTCTTCGTGAGACTTCAACAAACGCACAATTTTTATTTTCAGCCCGGGCTGACAGCCAGATTCGCTCAAACTATCATCGAGAAGCAGACGTGAATTTTAGAGAGAAACTCGGAGGAAATCCATTGCAAATTTGAACAAAAGGTAAGGAGAGCTTCGTTTCCCAAGTCATTACCGAGATATCAAAATTGATTTATAGGTTATTATGATATGGGGGTGAGTGATCCAGCTGAGATGCCGAGACCTGACCTTTTACGAAAAGACGGTACCATTCACGACTGCCCTTGGGATTTCGAACGTATTCCCGATTAAGTATTACACGTGTTTTTCAGAATATTGCAAAAAAATGATTTTTTGGATCAACACCGATGAATAAATCATTTCAAAGCACTTCGGTGAACGGAAGTAGCACTTCGGTGAACGGAAGTTCTCAATGTTTTGCTGTAACGCGGTATCCCAGAAAAAAGTAGGTAATGATAATAACAAGCTTAAAAACAGACCTTGAAGACGGGAATAAAATTCCCTGAACTACATACATTTTTAAAGTACACCCAATCAATACCAGTTCACCAGCGAATCTCGATAAACTAAGCAATACACGGTTGTTTATAATACAGAAATAATGAAGAGGTTTCAGTTTAATTGACCCTTATTTCAAGATGCATATTAACTGACCAGCTCGTGACCATTGCAGCCCGTTGTACTTGTTGTTGGCGTTGGCGATACATTCCAAAACTGCAGAGTTGCCGATGGGGACGGTCTCACTGGTACCAACGGGCAAAAGTTGTGCCTCTCTGTCTTGAACAACATATTTCGGTGAAAAAACCTTCTGCGTCGTCGAGACCTGTTGAGTTTTAAAAGAACTATAGGTCCTGTTTAGCGGAGGACTACCTCCATGATTCCCTCTTACTCCCTGAGTGCCGCTCTCCACGAGAGAGAAGCTCACTGCGTCGCTTCCTCGTGGCTTGTTCGTTTTACCGGCGTTGTCTTCACCACTAACTTGAAAAGAATCTAACATGGCAAGATCTGGTGCGAGCACTGCCGTGTAATTTGCTGCTCTTTCAGATTGGTTGTGTTTGGTTGATGTGGCTGCATCGTCGTACGTGTTTTTATCACTCTCATCGCTTTGAAAAGGCTCAATATCGCCCTGGTTTGAAGTCAGTAAAGGCGCTTCAAAGCCGTCACCCGGAGGCGGTTCACCTGCCGTCACGTTCAGGTATCCGGAGGAGCTATTCGAAAGTTGGTCCGTGACGTTGTTGTAGCCAGTACACCTGCGAGGTAAAGATATTTGTGCTGGATTTTAAAAACGAGTACACTCACATTTTCTACATGTTTTAAGCGACTCTGATAACTTTGTTGAATTTTCCGCTGGCTCGTCAGTAATAATGTTATAATGTATTATTACTTAGGCTGTTAGTAATACATACGTGTCATATAAAATGGCTCTGCTTTCAGTAATAATATAGGGAGAACTGAGCACCCTGCCTTAGTATTAACGTAGATAAATATTATACACCTATGTTTCTATTATCTGTACACCTATGTTTCAGTAATAATATACAACATTAATAATATGATGGAAACATAGGTGTATAATATTATATTAATATATTTCAGTAATAATATAGGGAGAACTGAGCACCCTGCTTCAGTAGTAACGTAGATAAATATTATGCACCTACGTTTCCATAATCTGTACACTCTATCGCATTTTTCTTCTTAGAATATTGCGTCACCAAACATACTGATCAGATAAAAGAGAAGCACTGATGAGAAACAGCTCAAGCAGTCAAGTTTGAACAGGATTTTCAGCTTGTAATGAGTTTTTCAATCTAAATTGAATTATTTCAAAAATAGGAAGTGATTGATAAATTATTAATCCGTAAACTCGTGAGGGCGAACATTGATGTATTTTTTCTAAATCAGTCAATTGAAACCAACGGAATTCGTGAAATAATTCAACATTAAATTACACTTACCACATTGTACTCGAGAGATGTACAATAGGCGTCCCGTGCTTATAAAATAACAATTACCAAACTTAACAACATGAAGCCTGACAATGCAAATAACTAATTATTATTGAGATGAATCTGTCATGAATACGAATTGTGAAGCCAATAATTAGATCAACCATGTTCCTCTAAACATTGGTTTTCTACGAAGGACGGATATTACTTTCTGAACTTAATTTCGTGCAAATAATTGTCAGAATAGGATAAATTGATCGGTTTCAGCTCGGGAAATTAGCTTGGAGAATCATTAATATGAAATTTTCATGAACTGGTTATTGTGATGAAAGTGAAACTCTGAATAATAAAAAAAATTCTATATTAAACCCGTTGAATTTACAGAAATTCAGTTATGACAAAATGCAAGGGCCGTTATGGTTTTTAGGAGTGTGGCAAAACTCAGAAAAAGAAAAATCTCTTCTTACCGTTTGCAATGACGTAAAATGCTTCATTTTATCCATATGAAGATGTCAGCCATATTACAGTTCAGTACATAACTTCGCAAATTTCTTACTAATTAAATACAAGAATGTAAAATACCTTTCCTATAACTCACATGAGCCGTTCGCAAAATTGTTACTTACCTGTTGGTACAACGAAATAATTAAATGAAGTACAGCTTCATTTTTCGGACGTCGTATTTTTCGCACAATTCAATTTCGAGTTTGGCTCAGACTTCCCAAAATTGATTCGTTAGAAGAAGTCCCACGAAAACGAATCATAAGAATCTTATGCATGAGAAAATAGATGTTCAAAAGAAATTTGTTTCGAAAATTATTTGAATTGGCGCCGATTTTACCACGATTTTACCACGGTTCACGATTCAACTAAATCTCACCAGTAGTGTCCAGAATCGTCAGCTCGCGCAGCTTGGATCTGCAGCACTCCGGGCTTGGGCCAAAAATACCTAAAGGAAAAAAATTATTAGTGTTTTCTTACAGATATTATTAGTTTAAGACTCTCTAGCGTGATCAAAGTCGATCTCATAAGAGCAAGGAGAATGGACTATTTAACACGGAACTGTAGAAAGCGGGGAATGTACGTATGTACCAAGTGTGTTCCCGAAAAGCATCCCCTGTATTTATAAACTGTAAGTTGAGAAGAAAGATTTACAAAAGACAAAGAAAAATGGCGAAGATGACATGAAAGCTGAAAAAAGTAAAGCGGGTACAAATGATAGAAGTCCGTGAGGCCATCTGTGGCTGTAGTAACCCAAAAGTATTCCCCTCCTTTCTCAGGGCACCAGTTCCCATAGCAAAGGATAGACAAATTTAACTAACGCAAATGATAGACAAACCTGACTAACCTAAGCCTCCTGAAGGAAACACCACGAGATCAAACGTGTACTGTGACCAATACGGAGAATGTGTAACGTTACAAGTACTTATTCATCCGGAGCTCTGGTATGAAATTACGCAGCACTCTAGTACACCAAATTTCACTGCGCCGTACACCGGAACTTAACGTTACACTTCGCATCCTTTGTTCACACCGCATCTGCAGCACAAGTTTAAATGTCACCCTCCTCCCCCCCAGTGACAGGTATACAGGTCTCCTTGCACAAGTCCACAGGCCTCCTTGCACACTCAACACTCCCTTGAACAAGTCCACCATGCTCCATGCTCAAGTAAACAAATCTCCATACACAAGTGCACAATACTCCTTCCGAAAATCCACAGCGTCCCTCGCACAAAGCCCTCAGCGCCCCTCGCTAAAAGCCCACAGCACCCCTCGCACAAGCCCCCCAACGCCCCTCGCACAAAGCCCACAGCGCCCCTCGCACACAGTCTCAGCACCCCTCGCACACAGTCCACAACACCCCTGCCACACACGCCTCACCTCGACTCAGGCGGCAGCACGCGACCGTCCCGGTGCCAGACGAGGCGGGCCGGGGGCGTGGAGGGCAGGTGGCACGTCAGCCGCACGCCGCTGCCCTCAGGCACCGTGTGGTTCACGGGATGGGGCATCCACTTGCCGATCGCTGCGGTGGTCGCAAAATTACTTTGGGTAACGATCGTCTCTCGTGCAGCAAAATATTCGTGAGTGAACAATGGAGAATGTTTTTCGATATGTAGTTGTGTAACAGCTTTCAATTAGATTAGATTATAAGAAAGTTTTAGCCTCCCTTTACCACGACAAAGATGTTTAAAGAGAGGAAGGATTAAGGCACCATTTAGTATGGAGTAGAGGGAACTCGGAATCTATGCACATTGCATAAGGTGCATAAAAATAGTAAGCTAAGAAAGAAGTTCATGAAACAAGAAAAATATTTGTTATTGTAAGATATAGAGCTCACCTAATGTCCTTACAACATTGACCACTGCACGCTATGCCAGTGCCCGCTGCACAACCTGGCGTCCAGCAGAAAACTGAATGAAATGCGCGACCATAATATAATAGCAGGTGAAATGATTGGAAAATTATTTTTGAAGAACATTCATTTGGACTTATGAAAATCTGCACGGATTTACAAAGGAAAAATATTCGCTTTTGGAAATTATGTAAAAAGTTTATTTTAAAATTGTGTAAATTAATCAAAAAATTTCAACTTGAACAATATAATAAACATTTATGAAGATAGATTACAAAAATGCTCATTACCTCAGCGAAGTTTGAGGCGAGACGGAATCTTACACTAGAAGACCGATGCCTTACATTCAAGTATAAACATGTTGAATAAATTTATTTTCAATATAATCATTCAAGAACTACCGTCAAAAATTTGAAATCATAAATAAATATGTTATTGTTTATATACATATATCATACTAGATGTTTATGACATTTACTACAGATTTTCGTTTTTAAATGGTCAAAGTCCTTCTCCTTACACTTTTATCTCGGAGTTGACTTTGACAGTTACGCGGTGTTTCTAGTTTTAACTATTGCATCGCACATTAACACTACCACCCTCGCGTTGCATCAAACACTAACAAACTTCATTTTAGATAGATTCACGCACCAACTTTGTTTATATACGAAACACGCGTTACACCTAGAAAACGACAAGCGTTGTAAGTTTAACGAGTGAGTCGTGTTTTATTTGGAACTTAAGCATTCTTGACGCTGAAAAAAATATTGGAGCTCCAAAACGCACAAAAACTTGCGTGCAGTTACCGTAGAATTAATATTTAAACTCTTAAATTTTTGAAAAATTGTATTCGTTATCAGGATACGTACTTATCAAGACTATGAAAATTCACATCACAGCTCTGAAAAAATTCATTTTCTATTGAAAAGACGTTCTCTCTAGCAAATCGACTCAAGCCCAATCCAGTGAAATAAAATTGTACTCACGAGCAAAATTAGTCAGCGTAAAATAAGAATTTTATTAGATAATACATGAAGACAATAAATGAATTTTACAGCTAGTAGAGTTAAAACTGAGGAAATTTTTACAAATGCAACCTTAAGCTGATATTTTTTCCATGAAATATGTTAGAACAAAATTATTCCCCTCAAACAACTTTGAATGACCATCTTTTGTTAATTCACTCATGTTGCAATCTGTGTACATTATGTTTTTTCATATCTCTCAGGAATTCCGATTTTCACGTTACAATACAATGGATTCCCAACCCAATAATGGTCAAGACGAATTGTGAACGCATATGAGGTGCCAGCAGAAATATTTTTTGACAGTTAGTTTCAGAGCCCGACAATTTTAACTGAAAAGAAATTTATCACCGAGCTGTTCTAAAATTTCCCCTGCTAATTTATAGCCGTTCTTTCTAGTTCGGACGTTATTTTTAGTGTTAAAAAATCCATCCGGGCTAATATTGTCAAAGGTATTTAAATAGTAGCAAGTCTCGATTTGTTATTGCAATCTCCCTTGTTACCGGGTTAGGTTAGATCAGTTATTTAGCCTCCGTACCCGGAACAGATTAAATTATCGCAAGCCAACGTTCACGGGATTGGGAACTAGTTTTTTCAGCTTTTGTTTTAACACTTACAAAATCAATGGCATCAAAACGCTGGTAAACAGGGCTTACAATGTCTGCTCATCTTTTAATGATATACAAGCAGAATTTAACTATCTACGCGATTTTTTTTGTAACAATGGTTTTCCTCTTGGAATCATAAACTCCCAAATTAAAAAGTTTTTGTCAAGAAAATATTGCGATTCCGATAATCCTGTTAAATGTGAAAATTACCTCTATTGCACTTTACCCTATTTTGGTTCTCCATCTGAAAAACTAGTCTGTGAATTAAAGTCTTTATTCAGTAAGCATTTTCCTGGAGTAAGTTTACGAGTCATACTGATTAGTAAAGCAAATATTGGTTCATTTTTTCGGTTCAAGGACTCGATTCCCGGGCTCATGCGCTCTTCTGTTGTGTATAAGTATAATTGTGCGCAGTGCGCATCGGCGTACGTCGGAATGACGTCGCTCAATATTTACGCAAGAGTAGCAGAGCACCGCGGAAGGAGTTTCCGTACTGGTAACTTGTTGGCTAATCTTCCTCATTCAGCAATACGCAGCCATGCTGAGAAGTGTAGTGCAATAGTTCGTGATGGTGATTTTAAAATAATAGACAGTTCTTTCCGTGATTTTGACCTTAGGATTTTAGAATCTTTGCATATTTTTAAGGAAAAACCAATTTTAAACAACATGCTTAGCTCATATCCCCTTCAAATAGTTAATGCATAGTTATCCTTTTTTTTGTTTGTTTGTTTGATTGTAAATTTTAGAATTTAGTATCGACTGTGTTTTCATGCTTGCGTTCGATTGATCATACTTTGTATTTTACAGAACTGATGATGGAGCTGGTCTCCGAAACGTTTTCGGTATTTTTCTTTCTTTTGAATAAAAATGACTAATTTTATTAGCATTTTCTTCGCTTTTAAATTTTTAGATTAAATTATTAGTTAGTTAGAAACCGCAAGTTAGAAAGAAGAATAGAGAGAAATAATATCAAAGAAACCGTAAAAATGTAAGATTAGATTTTTAGTTAGTTTAAGCCTCCCTACCCTCAACAAATGAGATCCAAAGAGAGGAAGGAAGAAGGCACTATTTAGTATGGAGTTAAGGGAACGTGGAATCTACGCAGACAGGGTATAGAAACAGTAAGACGAGAAAGAAGTTCATTCAACAAGATCAACGTTGAAGGAGAAAGTAGTAGGTGTTGAAAAAAACAGGACAGCAGTGAACCGAAACAAAGTTGGTCCGTAACAAAACAAAAAACTATGTTATTTTAACAATAGGAAAGCCTACCTAACCATTAGCTCGGGCCCTCACATTGTCCCCCTGGGAGCGCTAATTCCCATAGATACAACAGCTGCATCCCTCTAGGGGCCTTACCCGGAACAAAGGCGTTCCAAAGAGAGGAAAGAAAAAGACACGCAGAATCTATTCATAAGGTGCATAGACACTGTAATTTTAGATAGAAGTTTGCAAAAAATATGAAAGTTGAAGAAGGGAGTAGTTGATGCTGAAAACCGGGAAGCAGCGCACCGATAACAGGATGGGACGTAATCAAACAAAATCTCCATCCTATTTCAACAAAAAAAGACCTATTTCTCCAGTTTGGGACCTTATACTTTCCCCCTGAGAACGCTAATTCCCACAGATACAACAGTTGTGTCCTCCCGAGGGGTCCTTGTAACTGGAGAAAGGATTTCAGTCCGTAATAGACGTGTTTCGCAGATGAGGTTACGGAGCTCTAGAATTAGTTCCGTCACCTTACGTTGAATTCTTTCAATATTGTTCACAACTCGTAGCTGGGTAGAGGTCCAAAGTTGCACTGCGTATTCTAGATATGGTCGAACTGGATGCCTCATAGAGAGGTAGTCTAAATTTCTGGCTTGTCAAAGCGTGGATTCTGCTTGCTGTCACCAACATTATTTTGCCGGTTTACAGTTTCAATTCTAATATTATCCATGCTATGAAGAAAATGCCGATCTTTTTTGTTAAGGAACTGTGATTTTGATTAAGAAATGTAGATACGACCTGGCGCCACAATTGCGGAGTAATTTGTAAAGGGTGAACCTTACATGTCGCTGCTTTTTGCAATAGGCAAGGAAATCTAACCTTTGGCTATAAAACCTTCTGTGAAACAGGTTTTAATGCACTTCAGCGACCCATTGTCGAATGTTGAATCATATTTCTTTTGCAGGGAAAGATTCACTGTCCTTTCAGAATAACCGGCAAACGAGAAAGTTTCTGTGTGCACTTTGTTTTCCCAATTCTTACAATACAGTGACAGAATTAAAAAGTTTTCATTTATCAACTATTGACGACCTTCTGCAATCTGAGAGCATTCGAGGATTAAGCTGTGTAAAAAGTCTTCACAATGAAGACTTTTCGGACTTCAACGTAGATTTGCCACTTTCGGAAATTAGATTCAGAATTTGACTACGGGCAGCAAACGCGGCGGTATGGTCCGTAAATGATAACATTCTCAGCCGTAATGACAACAACCGTGCTAAATTTCACTCGCACAAAGGAATCTAAATCGTACCGGAAACATTGAATCGAATGGGCAAACGTAGAAAATAAACTAATCAGTCACAATATTCAGTGAAAAAGGGGTTGAGGATTTTCATTTTTTCAAGGAAACCGTTGGACGCATGGTTCGGTGTTCAAATTATGTACAAAATACTGATAACACCAAGATAGAAAACCCCAAAACACCACTTGAGGGTCTCATTGAGAATAGTTGGTGAATCTCTTTCATCCTAATGATGGTCGTTAATACAAATAGAGAACGATTGCAAGTTTAACGGAAGTGAAGCTCCAGTGGCCGTGTCAGGACTTAGGTCGAGCCTAACTTCCTCAGCAACTGAATTACTGAGTTACTGAGTAATACTCTCAACTAACTGCCACCTGCCTCCTTACGCCTGCCTCACTATATTGCCAGCAGTGCCATCATGGTCACTACCCTTATCGCTACCATCGTAACAGCATCACTGGCGGCATATTCGACGTCAATATCGCCGCTATGCGTCACCGTTTAACGGCTGTATTAGCGTCATGATTACTCTCATGATTACCCTCACGATCACCCTTACAGCTATTCAGGATCACCCTCAGAATAACCATAACTATTACCCTAACTATTTTCTTAACAGTTATCCACATGATTATTATCACGATTTATTTCTTGATCATCCACACGATTACCCTCACAATAACCAATGCGACTAACCTCACGATTGCCGTCATGAAAACCGAGTTGTCTCCTAATATGATTACCCTCAAAATTACCGTCATGAAATTATCGCACAGAATAACCACAGTTACGCACAGAATAACCAAGCAAATAAGCAAGCAAGCATCTAATCAAGCAGAAGAGCGTGTATCATAGAAGTAAATTTTCGGAATGTACTTTCTGTAGAATGGATGTTAATTTTGCAATAGATCGTACCCGCAATCTTTCGCGTGAGAAATGTACATTTTCCGATCTTTTTATCAAGAGCTGAGAGCGGAATTTCACGTAATGTTGTAACTGAAAACCAAATTTTAATTTTTTTTTTCCACCTTATAACGGAACGCACACTAAGTAATTTGCCGGCTAGCAAACCAACAAGACGACCAGAGTTTTAAAATGATGGTAATGTAAAGCGTGTACTCCGTTGCCATGCAACGCTTGCATCATGTCAGACCCACTCACGTATACATTCATTTCCGATTCAACGTTTCTATTTTTCCGATAATACAATTGCAATATTTCAACGTTCCCCTGTTATCACTCCCACGCATCAGTTCCTAATTAATTCCTCTTGTATCCCTGCACAATTAAAACCCATCCCCGATCGATTAAAAACTCAGTGTAAATTCGACTGAGCATTCGATATTTATCGCATCTCCCGTACGGTCACCGATCGGGGCAATTAGATAATATGAAATCAATCCGAGAAGACGAGCAATCGGATATTATGGACACAATGCGGGTGGACAAGCAATCGGACATTTTGGACATGATGCTGATGGACAAGCAAACGGATATTATGGACACAATGCGGGTGGACAAGCAATCGGACATTTTGGACATGATGCGGATGGACAAGCAAACGGATATTATGGTAACAATGAGGGGGGACAAGCAATCGGATACTGTGGAAACAATGCGAGTGGACAAGCAATCGGATATTATAACAAAGCAGGTAGACAAGCAATTGGATATTATGGAAATAAAGCAGGTGGACAAGCAACGGATATTATGGAAACAATGAAGGTAGACAAGCAATCGGATATTATGGAAACAATGCGGGTAGACAAGCAATCGGATATTATGGAAACAATGTGTGTGGACAAGATGCAAATAGCGTCTCTGCCCCAGCGTTGACCAAAAACGGCGGCCTGCCACAAGTCCTGGGCTGCAGCAGGAAAGTTTACGGTGCCATCCTCCATAAGGGCGTTGGTCTCAACGCTTCGCAATAAATTGGTCGTTATCTGCGAATCTTGAGGGATGAGAAAACTCGTAAAGGACACACCGATATGGAAGTTCTTCTACAGTGAATGCGCGTAAAAAAAGCATTTCCTCTCACGTCTCAGGGAAGATGTTTTGCCAATGAAGTGCATTTTCAAAAGAACAATTTGATAATATATTTGAAACGCTGCCAGAAACAGTAACTTAAGTAAAGCACGAACACTATGTACACAACACAGTACATGCGTAGAGAGATTTTGTTTAATGTTCACCGAGAAGAGGCAATGAGACAAGTTTTCGATGCATTTATGATAAGCCTTTAGAGCAAAAAATTCGATTTGAAATCATTTTGAGCCTCCATAACCACATCAAATGTGTTTCCAATAGACATGTGTATGAATTAGCTAACAAACGAGGTTAGAATATTCTTAATAATTCTCTCAGTTTCTCACATCCTAGTGAAGGACGCTGCGGATCGTACGCAACGTCATCCTGCAGGAATAGCTCCGGGGCCCAGATGTTATCCCCCAATTAACTTGTTTTGCTCAGCGGTAGTTGCTCAACTCATGTCCTGGAGTACCACAAGATTTATCTGTGCTCCATACAGTATGAGCATAACAAAATTTAACCCCTGCAGGCCAGCTCATGTGGGAAATGGGTCACCAGATCAACTTTTTTCCGCGCCAAAATTTTATAAAATTGAACCACTGCATGCAAAGCTTGAGTTGAATGTGGATTTAACGAATAAACTTTTCCTTCGCCAAAATCTTCCAATTTGGCATCCTTTTGAATAGAATTTGGTCATGAAAACCTCGCAGCATAACACCCTACATAGTTACTTAATGATTTTTGTTCGCTGATAGCGGAAATCGAGGTCGAACGCTGGTCTTTACGACAATGTTATATCTGAAAAGCCTGATTTGAAAGTTTTGACCAGAAAAAGGGTAGTCTAGGGGCCTTGGCTGGGATGCCATGTAGAAAAATGGCCAGGAAAGCACAGGGAATGGTATTTTTGGCTTGTGTTAGCTTGAAAAAGACCTAATTTGGAAGTATTATAAGTGAAAAGTTAATCTGGCTTTAAGATCATAGGGTTAATTGCTAAGAACAAACACAAGGAATGGTCTTAGAGACCACTCTTTGTACGAAAAGAACAAAATTTGAGAACTTTATGTACGAAGAAAGCCAATCCAGCTCGGAAGTCATGCAGCGAATGGCTAAGAACAAACACAGGGTGATTTTTCTGCCAGATTTTACTCTGTAATACCATTTGTGAGAAATTTAGACACGAGAAGAAAAATACGGCTTAGCAGTCATGCAACAAATGGCTAAGAAAGACAACGAGTCACATATTCGACCCAATTTTGCCATAAAAAAAAAAATTTGAGAGCTTTGGATTCAAGAAGACCAATTCAGCCGGGAAGTCATGAAGAAAATGACCAAGAATGAACGAGATGTCCATCCATCACGTCGGCGATGCGGGGCAAGCGCGGAGTGACACGAGCGTGGGGGAGCGAGGCGTGAGCTGCATGGCTCATGAGCAACGGGTCCTACAGTAAAATCTCCCTCTTTTTATATACGTTTTATTAATTTCCCAAGGAATTATACCATAAAATATTCCATATATTTCATATGTTCTATTACCTTTTAAGGAATCCTACCGTTAAATGTTCCCTATTTAATATGTTTTATTACTTTCCTAACGAATGCTACCGAAAAAGGGCCCTTATTTGTATGTGTTGTATTATTTTTCTAACTTGAAAAATTAGCGCATGAGTCAGGACATGACCAAAATACACAAATATCATTCACTGCGTGGCTAAACGTTGATGGAAAACATGTCTTGGTAAAAATAGGTTTGAGTGCTGGATGTTGATTTTCTCATGGTGAAAAGTATGTTCAAGTTGTGCGTCGTAAGAGATCAAGGTTGTTCAGTGTTTACTTTCGGTAAAGTTCTTGATGATACATTTGAACACAAATATTTGATAATCAAGTTGAAGAATACTTAAGAGATATTCGTCTATCCGTCTTACAACATGCTGTGCTGTTAGTGTCACGATAGACTCTCAAAATCCTGCTCAGTAATGCGCCACTTCATTTCAAATGCAAAATAAATTTTGAATTAAAAATGTTGCACTTTTAACTTGGCGAAAAAAGAGCAATGAATCCCAAATCAAATTATCTAATACGATTAGGCACCGTGTGCAAAAATTGACTTTTTTCTTCCAATTCTGATTTTTTTAACCATTCACAACATCGGCGCGTGTATTTTCAACGACCGTCGTATTCGAACCTAAGTGTATTCGTGTAGAACCATTTCTACCATGTATGAATTTACAGTACTATCATTCTGAACATTCACTTTCGATTGTTCCAATTTCGAAAAAATTGCAGTCTAACACACTTTGCATAGTTATCAATTACATAAAAAATATCTTAACACAATTATTTATTTTTTATTTAACACATTAGTCACGATGTGAGCAGCCGGTGTACACGGAAGGAATTTTCAGAACGATGCTGACCGACCAGTATATTCACAAACACAATTTTCAGAAATTTTTAATCAAAGCTATAAATGAAGGTACGATCCGGTTGATGGTTACCATTTTCAAAATTGCTCACTACATTTAGGTGTAAATTTGAGTTGAAAACTGAACTTCAGTTTATCCGTGGCGGTGAACGTGTCAAACAAACAGATTTCGAAAAAAATGTTCTGGAGCAAATCCAATTGTTATCGTCCAACTTTAGTGAATTTAAGGCAATGAACCTCGTGAAAAACAAGGAGTGTCCTATGCGAATACATAAAATCGCACTCAAAAATTTGTGTCAATTGAGTGATTAGTGATAAGTTCTAATTATTTCGAATTTACTTCAACAAATCGTTAACTTGTTCCGAGTTGAGTGCGCATAGAGAAAAACAACTCAATTTTATTCACTTCCTACCAAGATGAAATTATTACAACAGAGCTGATTAGTAAGTCAGCAAACATACCTAAAACACAAATGATTAATACATCTTAATACATTGTATCCACAACAAATCATATTAAAAATACGCATTATCACAACCTAAGACAAGAAGACCATACATTAAATTTCCGAGTGAAGAGCTAAATTTGTCTCACGCATCATTGGGTCAAGTAGGGAGCGAGAAGAGAATTGCTTATCCCTTTTCAGGCGATGAAGCAGTTTTGAGGGAGCAGTTACTCTCGTGTACAGGTGCTGGGGTAATTACTACCCAGCACACCTGTGGCAGTTATTGATCCCATGCACAGCTGTCGGAATAACTGCACCTACGCGCTGCTGAGAGAGCCACTGCTCCCGTGTCAAGTTGTAGGAGCCACTGGTGCGCAAGTATTTACTACCATTTATAGCAGTGGAAGCAATCACTCCCATCGTAACCTGTGGGAGTAACTACTCCAATGTGCTCCAATGGCAGTAATTATCCCATGCACAGCTGTAGGAGTAACTATAAGAAACACAATCACAATCTCCTATTTGCACCGTGACACGAAATCGCACAGCAGGCGACAGAAAATTTGCACACCTTTAGCATAATAGTCCTTGTGGTAATGGACTGAAGTGCATTATTAAGCGATCATAATAACGTTATAGTTTGCAAAGCAAAGAGTAATGTACTAATTGCAATGCTGAAGCAACTCAACAGCTATCAGAAAATAAACTAATGGTGCATGCAAATTGAATGCTCAATGCACCCGACACGACCTATGAGGTTACTGCAAAAACAAAATCAGATTTTCTGAAATAAACTTTAGAGGTCCTGTACCAAAGAAGTCCCTACAGCTACTGTAATTAATGCTATTAAATTAGTCTAAGACTTCCTCGCCACAACAAAGGCAATCTCAATGGAGCAAAGAGATGCGACAATTCAGTGAAGACTGTAGAAAATGAGGAATCTTAGCTTGTGTGTATCAAATGTGTGTTAAATTTTGAGCCCACACAAGTTTTTTATGTCCTAGATCGCACGTGGTATTTTTCTGAAGTGAAATGCTTCTGAGAAAATTCTAAATTAGACAACCCGAGACTTTATTTTCACCGATATTTTCGAACGATACATGGTAGGGAGTGTTTCAGTTAATCCTTCAAATTTACGGATTATCCTAAAACATTTTCAATGCTAAAAAAATTGTCAAAAATTACAAGGACGTTATGAAAACTGAAACTTTTCAGTGGCTGAGAAAAACAAATTTGAAGTTCACATTCAGAGAGAGAGAGAGAATTAGTAACTCGAGGTTCCGAGCGATGTTGCTGGCCTTGAGAACATCAATGGAAAGCGCCCGTCATCGTTGATTCAGTCTGTGAATGAAGTCGCTTCCTGGTAGATTCAGTATTTTGACTCAAGCTCAGGTTTGTTGGTTGATGATATCCTTCTCATTGGGACGCCTTTTTTATACCGCGTACAAAACTCCACATACTGAATAATCGGCTGATTTACCACGAAGTATTGACTAATATGATGCTGGTTTATTTTTGTTGGTTATTATTTCCTTCTAGTTCTATATAAAGAATCAGCAAAGGACAAAAGGAACACACGTAATGAGTCGATATAGTTAATTTTGAATAGCTAAGTACATGAAAAACTATAGACTCGAATATATATAAATTTAGCAGATTTAGTCAAAGTCTGATTTACATTACTGAGCCATGCAATCAAACTATGAACTGAAGATTTTGATGCACTGCTCTTTTAACGAAAAATGTTTTTCGAGCAGGTCGTCAGAAAATTCAACAAATAAAAGGGGCAGTTTAAAACATTTGAGAGCAGGACAATTTGGTGCCGTTTTTGTTCTAACGAAGAAATATTAGGAAGAATATTGACACTGCACTAGATCATCGGCACAAGATGTCATACTCCTTGCCTGAAAATACAACAACATTTCTGAAACGTACTATATGAAGTTAATCACACACGGTTAGAAAGTATCTTATGCAAAAAAGCATGATGCCTAATTGCACCAAAACCCAATACAGCTTTACTAAAAGTTGTAATTATAAAATTGAGAAGCAACTCTCAACTAAGTTCGTCATTACCTCCCATTTTGAGCCTTAGTTGTATGGAACACGACAATGATCCTGAGAACACATAGAGTCTGCGGTGTAATGGAAAATATGTCGTAAGCTGCGTTCCCTACATAGTGCAAGCTTTCATTTGGCCATCCGGAACATGGTCATCCCAGTCAAGCATGAAACAAGAATGAAGTTCCGGTCTCTCTGCATGTTTACTAAATCTTAAACGAGATGCTCCAAGAAATGCTTCGCATGAATTCTGGCGTATTAAATTCTTCCAATGTTTGTGAAGGTGTTGTTAAACTCATAAAAATGTAACCGCAACAAAAAAAATAGCGTATCGAAGAGAGGAAGAAGGAAGGCACCATTTAGTATAGAGATAAGGGAACGCAGGAACTATGCAGAAGGGGCATAGAAACAGTAATTTGAAAAAGAAGTTTATGAAAAAAGATCAAAATTGAAGAAGTAATAGGTGCTGAAAAACAGGACGGCAGTGAACCGAAAAAAGGTGGTCCTTAACATAGCAAATAATATTTTATTTCAATAAAAAAAGGCATTCCTAACTCTCAGCTCAGGCCCTCACACATTTTCACCCTGGAAGTGCTAGTTCCCATAGATACTATAGTTGTATCCCCCTGAGGGGACGTACCGAAGCTCACTTATTTGTAATCACATTCATCCTCCATCTTACACACGTCACAGACCTATGAATATCTAAATTTTACCTTGTTCTTAGCGAGTAAAGAAGTAGTCCATAGACAGCAATGTCCGGCTTCAATTATATTTTTTCATTCCTTCTTTTACTGCCGAAGCAAATTAAGTCACAATTTCTGTCTCATATCTAACTTCTGACACAATTCGTACCATGAGCTAAAAGGAGCCGATTTCGTTAAATAATTTTAATACTTCCTTACCTTCCAATCAAATTCGCTGCTCGAGCAAACTTTATTCGTTACATCACACACACACACTAACATATAGCACAACCTCATCTGTATCAGAAACTGGTTCCTCACCTCAATATAGCTCATTCAAACACAAGGTGATTTGTATCAGAGTCACACGAACACGTTGAAGAGTCAGCTCTTTAATTCCCGTTCAAAACAATTCAATCCAGCTCCCCCTTTACTAGCATCATAAGCTTACACAGAACTCAATTAATTTTTGAACACATCTTCCCGTTTTGCTAAATGCGAGCACATGCCAAGCTATAAAACCAGGCATTCTCGACCTTGCGCAAAGTAAGATGTCAGGGTCCACATACCTGATTAAATTCTGCCTCAGTACTTCACAATGCACCATTACGCATACCTGGAACTTCACTGACTAATCACAACAGACTGCATTTGACGGCAAGTAAATTTAGGAGCAATGTTCAGGTTGCCTCGTCCATGCTACCGTAGTTTATTCTATAATATCTTTCGAGCTGATGCTTGCACATCATACTATAAGGTCGTATTGGATGGATCCGCAAGTACAGCACCTACTTACTAGTACCGTATTTTTAGCGCTAACTAATAATGTGAAGAGCTTGGTAAACTGCTCATTTAATTTGACGTAAGAAACTAATAATCACATATTATTAGTTTCTCCCATCGTAACCAACGATTTACACTCGTCGACTCACCTCACCACGCAATGACTACTTATTGTAAACGAAAACTTCAGGCACTATTTTTAACATAAGTTACAACAGAAAAATAAGTAAGTTATGAAAATTTTGTCCTTTTTCGAGTTATGAACGCAATGCAAACGAGCATCTTGTTGGCAAATTATAACACAGTCTCATGAAGAAACTCAGAGCTAATGAGTCACATTCAGTGAATTTATGCTAAAGATGGCCGTATTTGACTGCATGCTTGGCTTCAGACAAAATACAATGTATTGTCTCAGACACTTCTTTCATACCGACTTACAGATGAATATGGTCGGCATTAACATAGTGCTGTCCTCTGTACAAGGTCATAAAAATAGGAAACAATTTCCCGCGTCCCCAGAGCGATATTACATTCACTATATCTGTGATAAGTTTGGACAACAAACCATAAACAAGAAGTTAAAAATTAGCCAGCCATGACAACCTTCATGAAATCAAAGAACTACACATGTACCTTAATGCAACCAGTATGGAAATCATCCATAAATATGATTTCTATCTCGTTAATGGCCCATTCGTAAGCATGGAACATTCATGGCCAAACTTGACTGGCCCTGGAGTCATTCACAAGACCAAGTTAGTTCATCGTGCGTTCTTTTCGCGCGTCTAGTAAGTGAAGCAGCTGCTACTCACAATAGAGACGCAGAGTCAGGCGCTGTACGAGATGTCCAGAATGTAAACTGGCTGCGAGTGACAATGAAGGCTACCCTCCATAACGTTAGAGCCTCGTAAAGAGATGCGAGCGATTGCCCGCCAATTCTATGGGGGTGAAAGGTGGCAGTCCACTTGTCAGAGCTCGGCAGAGCCGCGCGGAAGTTTCATTCATCCTTCGAGAATGATTTGAGTGGCATTTTCGCTTTCACGCATTCATTCAAAGCCCTCCGTCATTTGCATGCACCCTCCCCTGCTCAGCTTGCTCCTCCCCAGCACCCGAAACCGTCTAGGGTGGAAAATACCATTGTGCTCAGGATGCAGCGTTTCCATTCCAATTGCTGAAGCTGACGAAAACCAACATTAACACAAGTTGTTAATTTTGTAGAATAATTTGTTTTGCATCGCATTCTAGCCAGAAGAAACCGGTTAAGCTGTTGGAAAAATCGTATAATGAACAAGATTTGAGCGTTTTTTGAGTTATAGGTTACTGTGACTGACCAGCAATGGAGAGGAGAGTCGTGTGAGCTATGAGGACGTTGCTGCCCGACACCAGGCGGCATCTGTAGCTGCCGGCATCCTCCAGGTGTACCTGAGTTCGCAAAATACACGCATTTGACTAAGGAGTTGCAGGTATTCAATTCCTTAATACTTTAGAATAAATTAGGCCATAAGAGAAGCAAGCACAGAATGGTTCGCGAGAATTGTTCTGCATAAGCTCGCATCCCAGAGAAAAAGATTAGCATAAATTTACGAACACTGCAAAATGAGACCGTTAACAGGCAATAACGGCAATTTTCAAGATATTTACATTCAAATAGAAACCCTAAAGGATTTTCACAAACAATTCTTCTTAAACTGCTAAGAATTAAAAGACTTTGTCATATATATTGTCTGCTGTATGGATGAAAATGCGAAACTAAACAAACCTCACCTCAGAAATGAGAAGCGAGCCGTTCCGAGAGACCTTCCATCTGGTGTCATTGATAATCCTTCCGTCTTTGCTGATCCAATCCACGACCATTCCTTGGGGGATATCTACTTCGACAAGCTCAGCAGATTTTTGGTGGTAATTCTGACCAAAATTGAACCAATTTTCGGGCGTAGTGCCTGAATTGCTTGAGTCTTGCCGTTGCTTTCTGCTCTTCGGTAATATGAGGGACGCGGCCCGTTTTTTTAGCCTCTGCAACTTGGGACCGGCGCAGTGGGACACGGCGGCGCGTGTTGCATCGCGCTTCACGCGCTCAGCCTGGCCACTTTCTGCAGGCAGATCTTCTTCTGGTGTGAGGGCAACGTTAGAATTTGTCGTTTCAACTTTGAGACTTTCGTCAGACTCATCGTCAGTATGCGAGGGATGTTCGGGACGATCTGAAAATGTTTGTGGTTCATTTGAGCATGAATGAAAACGACACAGTGCCCTGAGTGACTTATCTGAGTTTTACTGATCAAATGTCGAGTTGATGCGCATAAACAAGAACTACAATTTAAATTTTAACATAACTCTTTATTGCTTGCTAAAGAAAAGAACTATCGACATCATGAACAAATGTTTTCTGTTAGAATCAAATTTCTCACACAAAACAATTTCTTCAAAAATCTCAAGGTTGATTGAACAATAATCCTTTCAAAATTTACCAGAGAAATAACACCATATATTAAACCTAATTATAGGATTAAACGGGGAAACTATTGTATGCTCATTCACAGCACTATAAGTAAATATTATTGTTACTGTTCATTGGGTTATACCACCAGAGCGTTTCAACAGTGCATTTAAGATTCACTGTATTAACTTTTCTTGGCACTATCATATTTAATGTTAAAATATTGTTGGTATATTACAAGGTAAATTTCTCTCCCGAGTTCTCACTTAAGTGCTGATTCATCAAGAAAAAGGGTCAACTAAAAACGTATATATAAGCTAAACATGAAACGGGAAGCATTGAGAAGCGTAGTGCAAGTGCAGGACGTAAGGGAATAACAAGTACTCCATGCAGCAAAAGGAAGCTCTGCCTGCACGACACATGACCTTCAGGAGGCAATTGGGATGGGTTTGCTGAAGGTTCTCGCCTCCATCCTATGGAATGGACTTCCGGAATTCAATTGAGGTCCAGTTAGGTAAACAAATTTATACAGAATAGATAGCCAACATTGGAATGAACTTTCGAAAGGGGTGGGAAATCTCATGCATAGCTGCATGAGAGGATTTTCCTGCGCTGCCGGACGCAAAAATTTAAATAAAACCGATAAAAATGAATATAGTGTCGCATGAATTATTATCGTGCCTGACAAGGTTGCTATGCATGATCGAAGAAGTGATGTTATTTCAACGCAAGAAAAATGTTCCGAAACATTCGATTTCAAATACTGGGCTTCGCAAATTGACCAAGTCAAAGAGAGAGAACTGCAGTTTCCTGATTGAAAAAAATAGAACCAGGTTTCATAGGCTTTACGTACTGGAATGAAATTGTTAGCAATAAACGCTCGGTATCGCAAATAAACCATGAAGTGAGGAAAACTTTTCGTCTGATAATCCTCGACCCATTAAAGTGTACAGCAAAGTTTCATCATAATTTTTTCCAATTGATGTCGAAAAATGAGTGTTCTGAATGTGCAATCACACAGAAAAACAGGAACTCGATGAAACTACTGGAGTATCTTGATGTATGACAAAACCTCGCGTTCATAACAAGCGAACAATTGAGTTGTGTTGGAAAGATTAGCAGTTCAGACGATCCTAAGCAGATTTGAATGAAAAACTCAGCGCGTATTTTCGAAGAGCCATCATGTTGCAAACAGAGTAAAAATGGCTAATTTTTTTCCATACGAAGTAGAAGCTTCAATGAAGAGCCAACTAGCTCCGCCCAAGAGAGCCAGATTGGTCTTTTTCTTGCCAAAATCCCTAATTTTTGGCTCTCTCAAATACAATTTTATCACAAAGACCTCTCAGTACATCACAACCACGAAGAGCAGTCAAATGTGGGGTGGTCAAATTTTAGTGAATAATAAATGAAGAATTTTGATCGCAAAAACCACACGTGTTAGAGGTTGAGATGGATTTTACTGCAGCAACTCGAGTTCTGTGGAGACTCACAGGACAGTTCAAAACTAAAAAGGTTAATCAAAGTTATCTATTTTTGTCGATGTCTATAAGACTACACCAAAAAACAGATTCTGATATTTGCTCCTTGAGAATTACTTTCCGAGGATAAAGATGCAAAGAAAAAATGATTTCGCGATGGTGAGAACAGCTAACATGTGCTGCTCATTTGATACAATGAGAGTGCGAAATTGGGACTGTACCAAATTCTTTGGGAAATGCGATAAGGATTACGGTTTTGTGTCACGTGAGTGAATGGCCAGCCTCTTGTGTTGAGTTGGCGGTTATTTTATTAACTGCCTTTCTAACCGCTACAAAAGCGTTCCAAAGATTAGATTAGATGCTAGTTTAAGCCTCCATACCGTTAAAAAAAGTGTTCCGAAGAGAGGAAGGAGGAAAGCACCATTTAGTATGGCGATAATCTGTGCAGAAGGGGCATAGAAACAATAAGTAACCGTTGAGAAAATAGTTTTTGAAACAAGATAGTATTTGAAGAAGAAAGTAGCAGCTGCTGAAAAACAGGGCAGTGGAGAACCGATAAAAGGTGGTCCTTAACATAACAAAAAAAAAAACATTTTATCACTGCAAAAAGAAAGCCTACCTAACCCTCAGCTCGGACCCTCACACATTTTTCCCCAGGGAGCGTTTATTTCTTTAGATTCAATAGTTGCATCCCATTGAGGAGCACGTAATAATACCTAATAATGCACCAAAAAACACGCAAAGATTTCTCTACTCCACGTTATTCACGACATAAATGAATGACACAGACTCCTCAAAGGATTTCTCTACTTCCCGTTATTCACGACGTGAAAGAATAATTTGAAGGTTAAATGAAATGCTTTTACCTGTTGACATCAGATTTCGGTCGACTTTGACAGGACAGTGGACGACTAATGGCATGTCTCGCACAGCGATGACTGTGGCAGGAGGGTGCAGCGAGTACAGCAGGATGGCAGGCCCTGCGTGCCGGCCTTCCTTCGACTCCACCACGAAACCTGTGGAAAATACCGCAGTTATTAACAGCCTTCATTTGGTTCTCAACAGTTTTCATATGGTACTCAGCAGCCTTCATATAGTTAACAGCCTTCATATAGTTAACAGCCTTCATGGCAAGGAGTGTCTAGAAGTAATTTTACAAGCAAGTGTACTATCCGTCGTTTATTTGTTTTAATCGTGGTTTTTCAACACTACGAATAATGTAAACAACTGGTCAATTGTACTGATCATCTTGGGACGCCACGATAAAATTATTTAAAATCATATTGAATTTCTACAACTTTGGTACTCTTTTTACTTTGGTGAAGATCGCAAGTAATGCGAAGTGCACAGCATACAATTTGTGCCCCCAAACTGCTCCGGCAGTGCACAGAAAACGTGGAATATAGTAAAAGTTAGCTACAAAATCAACAGCAACACCCAGTGGAACAGCTGCATGTCAGAGAAATATTTCTGGTATAAAATCAGAGTATGGGGAATACACGGGAGAGAATTAAGAACAGCCAGCGTTGATAAAGCGAGGGTAACTCACAGTCAGATATGTTTGAATAATTACACAACTTTTCAATGACGACTTTACAACTTTATAACTTTTCACCGACGACTTTATAACTTTATAACTTTTCACCCACGACTTAATAACTTTTCACCGACGACTTTTTAACTTTTCACCTACGACTTAAAACTTTATAACTTTTCACCCACGACTTAAAACTTTTCACCTACGACTTGAAACTTTATAACTTTTCACCGACGATTTTGTAACTTTTCACCGACACCGACTTTATACCTCAACACCTGACACCACTTTTCGTATCAGCAGGAAAAATCACGCGACCGATGAAAAAATTATTCGATCTTGTACATCTGCGCATGCAGGAATTACCTCAAAAATGTACCGGATAGTACAATGAATGAGTCGGCTAATGGGTGAAATTTTAGAAAAAATGGAAAGAGAATGTGCTAATTGAGGTAGTGTTCATTTTGAACAGCTCAATAAAAGTTCAGAATGGAAACTTTCCAAAAAAATGCAAACACTCCACACTAAAAAAGGGCAGACTTCATACTTTCAAATAATTTTCTAAGCGCTCAAAAAAGTATTTTCACCTCGAAAGACAAGCTTGCCTGTACACGCATCAACAACGTTGAGAAACGACGATAATAATTGAACATTTTGACCGCGATACGAGCCGCCGGTGTACACGGGGGGAACTTTCAAAATGCTGCTGACTCACCAGTAGTCACAAACTCAACTTTGATGAAAATTTAATCGAAACCAAGGGAAGGCACGATCCATTTAATGTTTGCCTTTTTTGAAATTGTTTACTATCATTGACTTTAAATTTGAGGAGTATTTTGAACTTCAGTTTAACTCATCGATGTCGATGTGTTGATGAATCTTTGCACTGACTATCTCAGATTTGAAAAAGATTAGATGTTAGTTTAAGCCTACCTAACCGCTAAAAAAAAAGCATTCCAAAGAGAGAAAGGAAGAAAGCACCATTTAGTATGGAGATAAGGTAACACGGAATCTATTCAGAAGGGGCAGAGAAACAGTAAGTTGAGAAAGAAGTTCATGAAACAAGATAAAATTTGAAGAAGAAAGTAGTAGGTGCTGAAAAGCAGGACAGCAGTGAACCGAAAAAAAGATGGTCCTTGACATTACAAAAACCTTTTAGTTCAACAAAAAGATGGAAAACCTAACTCTTAGCTCGGGCGGGCCCTCACATTTTCCCCCTGGGATTGCTAATTCCCACAGATACAAGAGTTGTATCCCCCTGAGGGGAAGTTCTTAAGTAAGAAAATAAAAGACAAATTATTTCAAGACAAAGAAGGCCTACCGAACTCTCAGCTCGGCCCCTCACACATTTTCCCCCCTCAGATATGATAATAAATAGTAGAACCTAATATGAAGAGTCACACTGTCTTTATTTACTCGAATATTACATGCGAGTAAATAAAGAAACCCAAATAAATATACGTTGGCTCAACCTTACATTCCAGCTACCATGGTTGAAGAATACTTTGAAAGGAACAGTCGCACAAGTAACGGACTATCAAATCCATAACACATTCAGTTATTTACCCATTCAAATTCTTTCCACTCAACAATCTACAATGATAATCATGAGAACTTCTTACCAATAAGGCCGTTGCACCTGTCAATGAACAATTTTCCCACGTATAAAACATTAAAAGCGCATATTGCATACAGCGTGTACAATCTATCGCAATTTATCGCACACTTCTTCTCGTAATCCATACTGCAGTCACACGGTTCATTCCTATCTTTTGCACGTCCCACCCCCAGATTTTTTCCAATGCATCCAGCCAACCCGCTCATGCACGGCATTTCTCAGACGTTTACTTTAAGCGACATATTAACATTTACTCTTCTGATAATTACGGAGAAGGTCTCAAAAATTGAGGATCGATTTAAGGGCAAAAATTGAAACTGACTCTAAAAGGAAATGAGCGTGCGTATTCTTCTCACATTACCAGCACGTAATCAGAATTCGCATTTATTTCACAATCAATGGTAAAGTCTTTTGCAGTGTCAATTAAATTGTAAGTCAATAAAAACATTGTTCACGACGAGAAAATTTTCGAAGCACCGAATTTCGAGGCCCGCTACGAAAATTCAGTAGTAAAAAAATCGTCTGTTTCTTATTATTGCTTGACTAATTGATTTATTATAAGTTATCTTTAGCCTCCCTTACCACAACAAAGATGTTCATAGAAATGAAGGATGAAGGCACCATATAGTATAGACTTTAGAGAACGCGGAATCTATGCACAAGGAGTGTTCCCGCACAGAATCCCGTACAAATAGAAACAGTAAGTTAAGAAAGAAAGTTAGGAAGCGAGATAAAAATTTAAGAATAAAGTAGTAGGTGCTGAAAAACAGGACAACAGTGCACCGAAAAAAAATGATCCTTAACAGTACAAAAAACATTTATTTAAACAAAAAGAAGGCCCACTTAACTCTCAGCTCGGGACTTTACACTTTTCGCCTCGAAGCGCTAATTCCCATAGATACAATAGCAGTACGTTTCTTCCTAAAGGGTACTTGACTAATAACATTTGAAGAAATTCATTGTGAAACGTTTCCTTCACAGTAAATACACTTCCTTATTTTACACGGGCAACAATAAGAAGTAAAAAGTTCCGCTTAATATAAATTAAATTTCCAGGTCTGAGAACGCCTCACTTAATTTCCCAATCATTTATTTGCATAATCCCATCCTCTAAGTCGCAGAAATCCATCTAGATCTGCCAATGTATTCAACTCATTTTTCGTGCGAATTTAATCGTCCCCAGCTCGAGCAATATTCCGTAATTATGTCAATGAAATGCAATGAAACATTCTAGTGGCTGAAATTGATGTAATAAAATGTAGGACCAAAACGACCCGAGTTGTCCATTTTCGAGCTGCCCAATACAACCCATTCATTACCACAACAATCACGTACAGGCACCAAAGACGGAGTGAAAGAGGGAAAGTAGCCATAAAATTCACAGTCATAAATTCTACGTACTAGAATTTTACTAGTTTTTACGTAAAAACAATAAACAGGATAATGAGCCATTGTTCGGCAATACATGTAACATGACATCTTAATTACATTTTCATACAACGATTACATAACCGCGATACGTATACGATAAAAGATTGTTTTTACGTCCACAAGACCGCCATCATGAACCCAGGGTTGTTGTTTAAGGCGAGAAAGCAACCAACCGCACGCGGCAAAGAGGGAGATTCAATGAATTATTTCTTCTACATGTCATCACCACAGCACAGTCCCTTCAGCGGCTAGCCGACACGGCATGATACGCCACGATAGGGCATGATACATCATAAAAAGCCTACAAGCAACCCTATGCGATGACAGGAAACGTGGACCTTGCAGCGCCACACACCCACAACAGCGCAGTCCGAGTGGCCGATGTGAGACTGCCTGCAGTGCAGCAGCTGGCACGAAATGATCCGATGAGTCGAGGATCTCAGGTGCCGTTAACATTTACGACCATGCCGTGGGCCTGCTCACAAGTGCCGTTATTTTCCAGCAAAAAGGACCCTGAACCGAAATTCTCACTGCCATCGCAGAAACCCTAGAAATTTGTGAAGAACGGTTGACCATTGGCGTACTTTAGTGATAGCTGGGGTCTCGTTTTATTATAGTGTAAATATGATACCAGCGTGGCGTTATTTAAAGGCTGTAATGAATTCTGCAGGCCAAAGAACAGCGTATGATCCTCTAGCTCGGCTTTTCATGGCCATAAGAAGCAGCAGAAGCAGTGAAACTCTCCGAGAGTCTTAAAAAATGACGCTTTGAAATTCTCATATTTTACCCGTCGAATTTTTCGCCCATTCCCTTAATGAATTGAGCTCTGCATCCCAATGAATTCATCTCAAACAAGCGAGTCGTAACGAGTTCGACGCTTGGCTCACAGTCGACCATTCGTTCTCATCAATATTCCTGCTTACATAACACGGAGTCGGGAGCACTTTGATGCCAGCAGCGAAGGCTCAATAAAACTGCCCTAACGAATTAAAAAATAGCATTCCAGGAAGCGTTAAGACCTGTAGACCGTAACGAAAAATCAAATTTTCCCAAGCGACATGGCGATCAAGCCAACAGGAAACTAATCCATTCAAACAATACGAAACTTACGATGAGTTCAGCGTGCATGGATAATATTGGCGCACGAACTTTGAATGATAGTAAAATATCACATTTTCTGTCTGAAAGCTCCACATAACCGTGAACAAGATATGATAATCAAAAATGAATTGAGGACATCCCAAAAATAGTATAATATTTGACGATTCCGCATAGAAGTCACACGGGAAGATCACAATTGTGTAGGCAGACACGTTTGGAGAAATTAGATAATTTTAGCTCGAGCTCTCCTAACCTCAACAAAAGCGTTCCAAAGAGAGGAAGAAAGAATGCATCACATAGTATAGACTTTAGGGAACGCGGAATTTAGGCACGAAGTGTGTTTCCGCAAAAGGGACCATGCGCATAGATACTGTAAATTGAGATAAACTTTATGAAACTAGACAAAAGCTGACGAAGAAAGACGTAGTCGCTGAAAAACAGGACAGCAGTGGGAAAGATGGTCCAAAAACCTACTGTATTTCAACAAAAGAGAAAGCCTACCAAACTCTTAGCTCGAGATCTCACATTTCTCTCCTGGGTGCGTTTATTCCCATAGATACATAAATTATTGTACCCTCCTGCGGGACATACGAATTGAAAATCAAGCGGGACAATCGCATTAATTTTGAAAATTCCATAGCGCGATAACGATGGAGTGGANCCGCTTACAGGGCTTCGGCCTGATTGTATTCGGAAACACTCGCGTTTCCGAAATGAAGCTAAATTGAATTAATTAAATCACGGTCGGTCTCAAAGAAAGGTATTTCAAGGTCTCGGAGCCCGTAAGGAAAATTTTTCACTTATTGCATTGTGTTTTATTTACTATCAGTAACGGAAAACGCGTAACATTACGAGCAGTTTATTTCTGACTATCAAACATTCGCATAGAGCATCGATTTAACTTCTGATAACCAAAATTATAGAACTATCGCAGTCACGTTTAGCGTGTCTATATCTTTTACGCCAGAGCTGAAATTATCAGTTTACCTTAAATCTCCCTTATGAGTAAACTAGTTAGCTTAAAACTCTCTAGCCATAATAAAAACGATCTCACCAGAACGAAAAGAGGGACCATTTACATAGAGTGAACTGAAGAGAGCAAGGAGTTCATCAGAAGGCGTGTTTCGCACACGATGCCATGCACATAGGAGCAGTACATTACCAAGGCAGAATAAAAAAAGACAATGAAGATATAAATTTGATGGCATGAAAACTGAAAGAAGCAAAGTGGGCACGAAAGATGAGTTCCGAAGGCCTATCTATGCATGAGGAATAGATTAGATTATAAGTTAGTTTAAAGCCTCCCTAACCGCCACAAAAAACGCGTATCAAAGAGAGGAAGAAGGAAAGGCCCATTTAGCATGGAGATAAGAGAATGAGGAATCAATACAGAAGGGATATAAAAACAGTAGGTTGAGAAAGAAGTTCCTGAAATAAGATAAAAGTTGAAGAAGAAAGTCAGAGGTGCTGAAAAACAGGACAGTAGTTAACCGAAAAAGGTGGTCCTTAACATAACAAGAAAACGTTTTATTTCAACAAAAAGAAGGCCTACCTAACTCTCTGCTCGGGACCTCACATTTTCCCCCTAGGAGCGCAAATTCCCATAGATTCAATAGTTGTATCTACTTCAGGGGTTTCTGCACATGAGGTAACATAACAGTATCTCCCCTGGAGGCAAAAGTATGCCCATGCACAGCATAGAATGGACAAACCTGATTAACCGAAACCTATTGCCTATCCCATGCTTCCTCAGGGATTTCAACCTTGATCCCTTGAAGTAACATTTTAAGCCATTTAAAGCCTGAACTAACATTTAACATTTATTCCTGTTGCTTGTCTTTGCGCACGCTGGTTTTACCAGTAAAAGTACAGGCTCATGATATTCACATAAATAGTAAAAGTTTAGCATTTTTCAAAAAAGTAAAATCAGTACGGACCTCACCTGGAAGAACTGCAATGACGGATTAATATTACACTTGGCGAATGATTCAAGAAATTCAATAAGAAATGATCATTGAAGGACTACGGAAAGTTGCCGAAATAATGCACCAGAACTGGTCAATTACAAATCAAAAATAATTATCTGCTTCGTGTAGAATTTTAATTTTAAAAAAAACATTGTCTTTGTTCCTACTGAAGTTGTCTCCAACAAATTTTTACGGTTTTGTATTTTTACTGGTATTTCTTCAGCGTATCAGAGTTTGATTAAGCTATGTTACTAAAATATCAGAAAAATATCGCGATTGAAGTTCTCCAACATGAATACACACAGTAAATGTAAGCACAACGTTTGTCAATGTTAACTAATTTTTGCTAGTCGCGTTTCAGTACAACGAAAAATGTGGAAAACTAATCTATTTCCATCGTTTTTTGTTTATTTTGATACGCATCAATTATTTAATGTACCGTTTTATCATTCGGCGGCAAGCGAAGAACATCGGCCATCGTGTCTGCCCGCTCTTTGTGCTTAACTCTTTTCTTCCCGACGGGAACTCCATTTCCTAGATGGCTTGTGCTTCCAGTTTAAGGAAATTTAAAAAATTTCAGGGTGACTCAACTAGCAGGGAAATAATTTGAACTAATTGAAAAAATTAGGGAAGTTCATAGTATTCCTGCAACTATGTTTTTAGACATTCCAGAAGTTTGACTGACACATGCAATTTGCTATTGGTATCCACTCAGTGTAAGCTTCATGGTCTATGAAATATACTTAATACCTTTTTTATTTAACTTGAGCAAGTTTTCCATACGTACATGCATTTACAGATAAAATTAAGCCAAAACTAAATAGATATTTTTCTCAGATTTTTCGATCACTTTTTGGTCGTCGAAGCATACATTTTTAAAGCATAATTTTTCAGTTTAAAAAGGGAGTTAGCACCTGCTAATGCAGAAAAAAACATGCTAGGGCAATTTTGCTGATATTTCGGGGTAATGACTGCAATTACCTTAGAAAACTTTTCCTCAACAATTTGAGTGTTGAGAAGCAAAGGGCTAAGCGTGCTGCATTAGATGGCACCAGTTTTAGGCTCATAATCATAACAAATTCATTTTTTCACATGTCAAGCATTCGGATAGTTCCATCTTTGAGAGTCCCTTGAAAACTTGGAACTTGGAAGCATTGTTTAAAGACGAAATAAACAGCCGGACTAGTCCATAGATGAGTGGGTCAAAGTCATTGGTCTTCGTCGTCTAATTTCACTCGAAAATCGAGCAAAAGTTGTAATGCAATCAAGCTCCGATGGAACTAAATACTGAATGAACACTGCTCGCAACTTCAAATTCACTATCATAAACCATAAATTAGATCATACAACCACATCAAAACGAAAAATTTGGGCTGGGGCGGATGTCAAGCCATCATGACAACGGCGTATATACGAGCTTGAAACCTGAACTGGAATTTCATTTAACGACACAGAATACTAGAACTCGAAATCCCAGCATCGCACCCTCTTAAAATGGAACTGCCAGGCCGAAATGCAGACGAAGCGACAAATAAAATCAGAGCTTTACGGCCAGTTAATGTTCAGAAGTGTGACCGACTCATTCCCTTGAGATGACAGCTGCCCCTCGTAACTTCTCCTTTCTGTAATCGAGCGGAAAGTCGCTCAACTCTGGTAAATCTTTTCAAGTGGGCCAACCTCGAACTAATGTTCTGTCATAATTTTACATAGAAAGGTTTAACTCTAAAATCCTGAATGCAACAACGCATAACCGAAGAGTTATATAATTTAGTGAAAGCCTCCCTGACCACAACAAAGGTATTCCAAGAGATCAAGGAAAAGGAGTATGGAGTATATAGCATGGAATTAACACGTTTCCTGTGACGGGTTAAACTCAAGTTCAATATTCAATTCAAATTTAAAGTCAATCGACGAAAGCAATTTTGAAAATAGCAAATATTAACTGGATCGTGCCTTCATTTGGCTTTCATTGAGAATATATAAAAATTAAGTACGTAACAACAAGTCAGTCAGCAACATTACGAAAATCCCCTCAGTGAACACCGGAGGATCTCTTCGCAGTAAACGCGTTGAGAGTACAGGAATTCTATGCACAAGATGTGTCCCCACGCCTTGCGCGTAGAAAGAGCAAGATTAAAAGACATTAATGAAACAAGCTGTAAATTGAAAAAATGGTAGCAGTGAATCGAACAAAGATGGTTCGTAACAAAACAAGAAAGCCTACTCAATTTCATAAAGACCACCTGGCATTCAGAGCGGAACCTTGCAACTTCCTCCTGGGAGTGCTAATCCTCGCAGACACAAGTCGTAACCCGCTGAGGGGATTTATATTAATGAATTAATCACCGCGAGGCCTAGAACATCTATTGTTTCAAGTATATGGGCTAATTCAATGCACTGATTTCAGTGTACGTACATGGATGAAGTTCCATTCATCTCTGTTATAGTTGATCACAAGCCAAAATCAACGGTCAAAATGAGCCATTTTATTATCGTATTAGATAAGAGTAGCAATTTTAGGTACAAATATAGTAGATAGCTGCCATTGTCAAAAGTGTACATCTTATACTTTGTTCCGCACCAGCTCAATTTTCATGCTTCTAAAGTAAACAGTAGCGTGAGTACAGGAGTGTTCTGATGGTCTTATGCAGCATAGATTACCGAAGAATTATTTGCATTTTTGTTCATTAGCGCCTACTTTCTCATAAACACCCAGAATTCAATACAGATCACCTCTCTTGTTAAATCGTATTCTTGACAAGTTGACTGCGCTTGCGCAGTTGATCCGATCGATTTGGTTAGGTTGGAAGTAGCAGAATTGAAAAGCACTCTATATACTGCCTGATTTCAT
>JACJUY010004590.1:52025-62315 GCA_014220935.1 Platorchestia sp. MABIK | reverse complement strand
CGTTGGAATAGGTTTGGTTGCGTTGGAATAGGTTTGGTTGCGTTGGAATAGGTTTGGTTGCGTTGGAATAGGTTTGGTTGCGTTGGAATAGGTTTGGTTGCGTTGGAATAGGTTTGGTTGCGATGGAACAGGTTTGGTTAGAATAGCTTTCGATGGGCTTATTTTTTAAAGTCAAAAAACGATGGCAAAACGTTTCTCTTGTCTTGCCAGTGCGAATATTTTTACTTGTTTATGAAAATTTTTTACGTGTGTAACTATTCATATTCTATCTTTATGGCTAGTATCCACTCTCCTGAAGAGTAAATTGTCCACGGATGTCACCTATAAAACCATCATAATTAATGCTGTGTAATTCTCAAAAAATAGCATCACTTAAAAGAGAAATCAAAAATCTGTTCCGAAAATAATCGTGTAATTTTTCTCGTAAGAATACAAAGAACAGTAGCGGCAAAAAGGGCCTCATAATCTAAACAAAATCATTCTCTGATTAACAATTTTTCGATGAGTAACATGCGAGTGGCAGGTATAGAGAAAGAGTCGAGGCCGTTCACAGATTTCTCTCGTGAGAATACAAAATACCGCAGTGGTACAGAATACCTTTCAATCAAAAGAAAATTATTCTCTGATAGATTTACAATTTTTTGGTGAGTAACATGCGAGTGACAGGTAGAGAAAGAGTCGAGGTCGTTCATAGATCCTTCCTCCGGGTCAGCACATGGACCCTGCTCAGCTCATGCACAATCCACCCGGTGCAACTATAGCGTTAGGTCTACCGCCAAACATCGCCTACGCAGGTCCCCTCAGGGGGATACAACTATTGTATCTATGAGAATTAGCGCTCCCAGGGGGACAATGTGAGGGCCCGAGCTAAAGGTTAGGTAGGCTTTCTTTTTGTTAAAATAACATAGGTTTCTGTTTTGTTACGGACCAACTTTTTTTCGGTTCACTGCCGTCCTGTTTTTTCAACACCGACCACTTTCTTCTTCAACTTTGATCTTGTTTCATGAACTTCTTTCTCTTTTCAGTGTTTCTATGCTTTTTCTGCATAGATTCCACGTTCCCTTAACTCCATACTAAATGGTGCCTTCTTCCTTCCTCTCTTTGGATCTCATTTGTTGAGGATAGGGAGGATTAAACTAACAATCTAATCTAATCGCCTACCCAGGTGCAGTTTGAGATGTAGAAATTGTTTACCAAATCAAATGCATGGAAATAAGTGATGCCCATTATTAACCTAACCTAACGCTATAGTACTAGCCAGAGGTATATCTCATGCTGTCGTGTGGTAGACCTCACGCTATGGCAGCACAGTCCATCCCCTCGACCCCGCCGCCGTCCTGTGGTCACACTCACGCATGTTTGCACAGCGGCAACTACACACACTTGGCCCTCCTCAAGGTTGCGGACTTTCCATTCCCTTCTCTTTGCCTTTTTAAATCTGCTGCCAGCGAATTAAGCAACAGAAGGCTTTTTTTGGTGAAACCGTCCTTAAGCTGATCAACTGCGAAATTTGCGTAATATTTTTTGATCTGTGTGATGAGCAAATTTTTTTTTTAGTACTTCTCGCAACCTTTGTGTGAGGCAGATTGCAAATTACGAAAGAAATTGTTGATCTACACGATGAGATTCATTGCTGTGCTGGAGCAAATGATGTGAATCATATCGTTGAGCTACAGACTCTTCAGAGGCTGTTACGCGGATGAAAGGTGATATTATCCGGACAGCAACAACTTTTGTGGAACGAAATAAGCTGGGATTTAATTATTTTTGTTTAATATGTGCGATTTTTTAATTCTGTTTCTAACTTTGCTAACTGATGTAGCGTACCAACGACGTCCGGAATGATATCTTCGTACGTAAACCCTCAATCTCAACAGTCCCTTGCTCTGAGGTAAATAGGCATCAGCGTATCTTAACCCAATTCCAAATTTATTTGTTTACCTAAAAGCTAGATCTTCTTTTATTTTCATCATTATTTTCTATGATTTAAATCAAAGTGAAGTTTCCAATTTTAATTGTTAGTTCCTTGTTTTAAAAATAATTTACCAAGTTTCATACGTTACCTGGTTCGAGCACGTGAAATCTCGTGGCAAATTCAGATCTTCAGAAGACGAAATATCTCGCGTTAGTTCGTTAAGAATCTTTTACTGAGATTTTTTCCCGCTCTTTCGAAATTAATGGTATTTCGTCTCGTTTTTTTCTTAATTAATTTGGGGAAGCTACACTAAAGTCGATGACGTGTCTGATCGTTAACACGACTTCCTGTGAAGCTGGTGTTCCGACTAATTGCTGCTTCCAGCAAGGAATTGTGTGTATAGTCTCGCATCAGTTGAAACACTCGTAATCTAGAAGTCTTTGAAATAAGCGACGTTAGAAACAAATTGTGATGCAAGTTACATGACTTTTCGGAGTTTTTTTTAAGAAAGAGAGCAGTTTATCCCGTGTACATAACTATGGTTCATTTCCTGCGGTGAAGGAAGCTACAAATAATCAAAAGAGAGGTGATCGGGAGAGAGATAGACAAAGTTTTATGTCGTGAACCCTTCTGCGCTGAAGGCTGCGGTTGAATGAACCTCCTTGACTGCGTCCTTTTCTGGCCCCTATGGTGAGGCCGCGGGTATGTTATTGTCTTTCCATCTGGCCTTTTGGAAAGCCAGTTGGCCTTCCCTTCTCCTCTGAGTGAATGATGAGGCCATACTAGCCTGAACAGAAGTAGTCTCTCTCGACTGACCTCATTTCAAGCAGAGATTCGAATGATTATCATTTCTAAATGCGTAGTTGAGCTGAAGCCAGAATGCTAGCTTTCCTTTTCTGACCGAGGCCGAGGAGTGAATACTGATGCCCCTTTCTACTTTGTACAGTTAAGTCGTTTGTATGTTCCACAGCACTCTTTGGAGACCTTCTTTTTATGGTCTCAAGATGCCCTCATCCGAGAATTTTTACTGTAGGGCTGTATTTTTCTTTTTCATTTTTTCACGCTGAGTAGCCGATGTACAAATCATTTTCATGCTCAAGTGTGTATTTGAAGAGTGATGTGGGCCGTGCGTGCGTTATTCTTGATCTCATCGCTATTTGCCATGCTTTGGATAGGTGGGTTTAGATGCAGGCGACTTTCCCCTCAGGGGGATACAACTATTGTATCTATGGGAATTAGCGCTCCCAGGGGGACTATGTGAGGGCCCGAGCTAAGGGTTAGGTAGGCTTCCTTTTTGTTGAAATAACATAGGTTTTTGTTCTGTTACGGACCATCTTTTTTCGGTTCACTGCTGTCCTGTTTTTTCAACACCTACTACTTTCTTCTTCAACTTTGATCTTGTTTCATAAACTTCTTTCTCATCTTACTGTTTCTATGCCCTTTCTGCATAGATTCCACGTTCCCTAAACTCCATACTAAATGGTGCCTTCCTCCTTCCTCTCTTTGGATCGCCTTTGTAGCGGATAGGGAGGCTTAAACTAACTAATAATCTAATCTGCAGGCGACTTTCCTCTTCCTATGTTTCCGTCTCAGTTCACTATCCAATTGTTCCTTCGCACTGTCTGTCCGAAAAAAATGCCTTATCTATGTCAATTTCATATATATCATCTCGCTCATTAGTTTTTCGAACGCTTTATTACTAACGCTAAGGTTCAAAAAAGGTAACCCTAGTCATACCGGTACCTATTTCAAACACCTATGTAGGGAGACGAATTGTGGTTAACTTTTTTCCCACGAGAAGAAGCCCCGGGTCCACACTTAGGGGCTCCAAACTCTCCACACGGTGGAGAGCGAGTGCGCTCAACCACTAGTCCACAGTGACCGTCGTCTTCTAGCTCGCTCAAGTCGAATGTGCCATCTGAAGCCCCTACGTCCTTCCAATAGATGAACGTTAATTTCTATTGGAAGCCCCATTGTGACGCGGAAATAGTGACGTTCCCGCAGCGCTATTAATTAAGATGCCATGCATTATCCGCCACGTTGGCTGCATGGCGCAGCATCGCTTCCCGTACGGCTGTGTTGCCTACAAATTGTTGTGCAGTGATGCTGCTGCTGACTCTGTTTTTGAAATCATAACTTTTACGGCTCATTCGTATATCTTAGGTCAATACAATTGTTTCTGATGACGTATTAGAAATACAAGATTATATAATTATAAAAACCAATTATACCAATGAGACAAAGGTTTTGTCTGAGACATTTTGGTTCTAGTTTACTATGGTGTATCTATCAGTTAAACTGAAATCTACAGGGTTGTGTAAAACAACTGTGTTTTCTTGTGTTTACTCTTCTATTTTGAACTTTACTGCAAAAACCTTCGTTAATGCAGCAGAAAGCAGATACTTTCTCTCTCATAAAATACGCTGAATAAAACGACACATATTACTCCATATAACTCAAAACTCCTAGAATGGAGACAGGAGCAAACGCTCTTTAGGCTATTGTCTGTTATTGTACCAAACTGTTGGGCTTTCACTCACACTCTTTTCCTGCATTTTTTAGCAATGTCTGTGAAACGGACAAACTAATATCTGTAAGTGTCCCGGAAGAATCAAGAGGGTCAAGTCAGTTGCTCACCATTTTTAAAACAAATGGCCACTGGCGGCTCAACAACATAAAGCGGCATAACTCGTGGCGAAATCATACACCTGACACAATGATGATGATGCGCGGTGCGATTTCAGGTTGGAACCATGACTCACAGCAGGTCTGCCGCGGGGTTCGAAAACAATGACGATAGTAGAATTTAAATTATCGTTTTGGTTACTTCTAAGGCTTCTTGTGTTCAATGAACACCATTTCGTTTGCAATAACCAACAAATCCCATCGTTGAAACCTAACTTAGGTTGGAAAATAATTGTCTGCATATGTTGCCTGAAATGTTTCCTCTATCGCGTTGACTGTTAATTTTGTTCTCCGACCATAGCATAACTTTAAATGAACGCGTTAGAATAAAAACCTAACTCGTTAAAACATCGAACGTTTAATGTTTTGCATTTGCATCTTGTGTTGAATCAATTTGTGTGTACCACCTCATGTGCGTTCTCCTACTCCTTATTTATTTTTCCGGGAAATTGTTTAGCTTGGCAACATTGATTCGAAAGAGGCTTCCAGTTGAAAAAAGATCCTATACGAGACCGACATGTATACTCGATCAAACAAACATCAGCATCTAAGGATGCTTTATTTCAGATTCAAACCTGATACATATCACCTTGTACATTGGTTTTTCAAATGCCTTATAACTAACACCAGGACGCTTTTCCCCCAGTCAAGACCGGTACCCATTTCAGACACCTGGGTAGAGTGGGGTATTGTGTTTTAAATGTTTCCCCTATACTCAACTGAGAAAATCGCCACCCAAAGCCGGGATTCGAACCCTCGATGCCTTCAAGGCAGGTCAGGTCCTTAAACCACACGGCTATGACAAGCAAGTCCAAGAATATCACCATCCAGACATATGGCGGTGGAGATCTAGCTTGTGAATGCAACCATGCCGCAGGCGTGCCTGCATATAATCGTCCCTATTTCTGTCAGTGCTCTTCATCATGGGAAATACCAGCGCTGTGTCTGAACGTTTGAGGCCGGTTGTACGTTGGCAACGAATGATGAAAGGGCAAAAAGAGGTTGGAGCTTTCAGGAGTCTGCAGATATGACTCATTGTTCGTAAGAAATTCACTCCTCCCGCTCAGAAGTACACGGAAGTCTATTGCATAATTTACGGTGTATATCTAGAAGTTACGAAACCACTGTGTACCAAGGAACTAGGACTGAAGTATGCTTTTTTAAATTCATTGGTGAGTGGCTCACGTGCGTGGAAACATTTCTAACTACCTCGTTAATAAAATGTATATTGGATGTTTTGTTCAAAAATGTTACGTATGAACGGTGGCATTTCCGTCACCATAGAGCCACATTGGGGAAAGGTCTGGCGAGTTTTGAAGTCTTGCGACACGATCGTCATAGTCCCTAGTTTGCTTCATTCTTTCTGATTTTCTAACACTATTAACAGTAGAGGAAATAATTCCGACTGAGGGGATCTATAGTCCTAGCGCTTCAAGGAAGAAGATGTGAGGTCCCAAGATCAGAGTTAGGTAGGCTTTCTTTGTGTTAAAATGAAACAGTTTTGTTTCGTTATGGGCCGCCATCTTTTCTCAATTCACTGCAGTCTTGTTGTTCGGTGACTAATACTCTGTTTTTCTACTTTTATTTTATATCAAGTGATTTCCTAAATTACAGTTTCTATGCGCAGGGGATCTTATGTGGAAATACTTTATGCATTGATTCCCAGTTCATTTAACTACATAATAAATGGGGTCTTCTTTTTATTCCTCTTTGAAATTTTTCATGTAGTTAGAGGGACTTGAACTAATTTATTTAGTCTAACCGAGCTATTTTATACTATGTTCATCTTTATTGGGTTCGCATGAAGCTCGTTGGGTTTGTTTTATCTATTATAATATAATTATTCATCTCAACACATGCAACCCGTTGTTAGGTTGCTAATGTAACTAATTTTTGGAAAATTTTCCTTCAGAGTCGATATTCGCAACATGTTCGTAATACAAGGTGAGATAATATCGAATTTTGCCCTATTTTATTACCAAAAGACGGACTGGGACTTAATTTCGCCCGATGCTATTTCAGGAAAATGAATGAGAACGATGACAGGATAACAAACAAGTCAACAAGCTAGCAAGCAAGCCAAGAAGTTGAAATAGTTTCACAAACACAAAATTCTCACACAGTGATGTCGTGAGGAAGGTGATGTGTTTCATGAGCTTTCGTGCAGTGCCGGTGTGTAAGCCTAAGTGCGGTCTGCCAGCGGAAGTGGGGCACTCAAACAGTGGGTCCTCGTTCACCAAGGGCAAATTTGATTGCTGGGTTTCCCACTTCGCATCCAGTTGAGTGCACTTCGAGATATGTCAGGGAGCTTCGTCCAGATATCCAATCATGTCGCTGAAATAGGAAACAGAGAACGAATCGCTCTTCCGAATCTCTCTTTGGTTAATAACTTGTTCGTCAAAATTTGTTGTGCAATTATGTTTTGGAAGGTGATTTTTACTTGACTTGGCTTTGTTACATCCCCGTCAAGTGCTACAGAACAAATTTTGCTTCAGACGCCTGATATACGTGCCTTTTTAGGCAAGGTTGTGCTGTGAGCTCGGCAGGAAGACGCAGCTGTTTTTCAGTGTCACGAGTAGTGAAAAAGTAAAAGCAATAAATTCATGTCTTCTACAATCGTCAACATCAGAACTCAACGTGATAGAGCTCATTTTATGGACGGCGACAGAAGTGAGGACTGTGACTCGAGCGTGGAATTCGTTCCGTTCAATTTAAAAGTTGGCTAATTTTTCTCTATTATTTTCTCTCCTCGAGATTTATCGCTGCCTTCCACTCCTTGTAAGACTGCATTGCGTCATCTTTTGGCTTCTCGAAGAGTTACAGAATTTATCTTGTAGCTTTTCAGCGAAGTTTTGCCAGTCATTCCGGCTGCTCTTGAAAAAATGTCGCAAGCGTCATCTGTTGAACTCGCATACATGACTGTGCATGTCTGAGTTTGTGAGGCCGAGGCTTCATGACGTTTTTCCATTAATCAAAGTGCACAAATAACAACGCTTTCGCGGTGAGCGTTCGTTGGTCAAAACCAGACATGGTGGGGCTCGAAAGCAAACTTGCGGATGCGGCGGTGAGGAAATTTACTGAAGTGATGAGGAAACACCTGAAATGAAAAACAAAATGTGGATGAGGTATTATGTAATGACATCAAATGGTGTACGAGTACACGCGTATTTCGAATTTTGGTTTAGTTTCAAACATTTCAATCCGCAGTTTTGTCTTACTTCCCAGTGTACCGAAGATTTTTGTTACTGCGCAATATTTGTTTATCGTACTCCATACACCTCACTCTATACATAAAAGGGCCGCGTAAATTTTCAGAATGAACGTAAGTTGACATAAAACACGAAGATAAGATTTTAGACAGACGAACTACGTCGTGCAGTGCCGAAGCAGCACTATGTCCTTCCAAAGAGGAGTCAGAAGGGGATTGTCCTGGAGCTTATTTTGAAGACTCGATGAGATTTCTAGGGTATCAAGCGTCCTGGACTGCACTCCAGTGGAGACGCAGTGTCTGCCTTCGCACAGTGTCTGCCTTCGCACAGTGTCTGCCTTCGCACAGTGTCTGCCTTCGCACAGTGTCTGCCTTCGCACAGTGTCTGCCTTCGCACAGTGTCTGCCTTCGCTCAGTGTCTGCCTTCGCACAGTGTCTGCCTTCACAGTGTCTGTCTTCATCGCTGTGCTGGAAACAACTGAAGTAACTGCCGCCACAGAATCAGCAACACTTGCGGCAGTTGTCTCCTTCGAGTTTCGATTTGTAGTTAGTGAAGGTCTGATCTTTCCATTCTCTACTTCTCTCTCTCCTGCCTGTGAGAGGTCGGTTTTCTATCCAGCTGACCTGTGTACGAGTTTCTTCGTCTTTTATTCTTTATTCTCATTCCCCTCAGGGGGATACAACTATTGTATCTATGGGAATTAGCGCTCCCAGGGGGAAAATGTGTAAGGGCCTGAGCTGAGAGTTAGGTAGGCCTTCTTTTTGTTGAAATAAAATAGTTTTTGCTATGTTTAGGACAACCTTTTTTTGGTTCACTGCTGTCCTGTTTTTCAGCACCTACGACTTTCTTGTTCAACTTTTATCTTGTTTCAAGAACTTCTTTTCCAACTTACTGTTTCTATGCCCCTTCTGCACAGATTCCGCATTTCCTAATATCCATACTAAATGGTGCCTGCCTCCTTTCTCTCTTTCATACGCTCTTTTTTGTAGCGGTTAGGGAGGCTTACACTAACCTTTAATCTAAATCTAATCTTTATTCTCATTTCTCCTTTTCGTCTCAGGGAGATGCTTACGCATTCTTTTGCCAGCGTAGCGAGACGCTTTTGTGTACGCCGCTGCTCCGATGTATGAACTTACTTCACTGAGCTGATTAATCGCCTCTGTGTTAATCGTCTTAGCGGAACAGAAGCGGAGATTAAACTTCAACAAATTAAAAATGCTAAAACAAATGGTATATATGGGATAAATAAATAGGTATACATTAATTTTTAAAAATACGCATAAATGAAACACAATGGATAAGGTAAATAAAATGAGATGGAATATGTGAATAAATTTGAATAAAAAATAAATTCATCAACAGCAATAAATGAAAAATTTTAATACAAAAATAAATACATTAACTGCAATAAATGGATAAAAACAAGTACATGAAAATAAATTCATTTCAGTAAATAAACAAACACAAATTTATCATCAAATAGGAGAAAAAATGCGCAAAAAGTTCGATTTTCATAATCCGCGAACTTGATTTTATAAATCTTTCCCCTCCTCCCACAAAAATCTCGCGGGACCTAGCACTAGATAGGAAGTCTACGATTCGCTTGCGAAAACTACAAAATGTTCTCCCAAGTTCGAATTGCTCAGCGCCTTCTTGATCTCAAACTATTTAGTGTAGTGAGGCCCTGACGTAAGGGTGTATATTCCTGTAAAGCTTTCTCTTTAACCTTCAAAGTTTTAAAGTTTAGATGAGTTGATGCTTTTTATTCGGTACTGCTATAACATGCACCAGCGCTTGCATGTATATAAGCAAGTGCGAAATGTGGTAATCGCATCGTTTTCAGTGACCGATGAATCGGTTCTTGCACCACTTCTGTGCTGAATGCAATTCGCAATTTTGCAGTCTCCTGTGCTTCCAAATGCTTACATTTTACACTGAATAATTCTCTCTTTTCATGCATATAGTGGGAACTGTAATTTCGAGTTGTCGATTTAAAAACTTCAGCCACTCAGATCGCACCGTTCTTCAGCCACTCAGATCGTACTACACACGCAATGCCAGGCTATGCTGTTAGCCTGCAGCATGTAATATCAACGCAATGTTCTGACAGCACATTAACTCCAGGTGCGGCTACTTCTTGCATGGTCTTAGCTGCCCTTCTCCTCTGCATGAGGCCTTCCCTCTCCGCCTGTACAAAGGTCTTCCCTCCTCCCCTACAGAAGACCTTTCCTCTCCCCCTAACACTACAGAAGACCTTTCCTCCCCTACTCATCAGACCAGTCTATTCCGCCCCCAGAGATCAATCCACTTTTCTTGCGTAAGATTATCCACTTCCCTACGTAACACCAATCCACTTCCCTACACAACACCTATCCACTTCCCTACACAACACCTATCCACTTCCCTACACAACACCTATCCACTTCCCTACACAACACCTATCCACTTCCCTACACAACACCTATCCACTTCCCTACACAA
>JACJUY010004590.1:26364-51932 GCA_014220935.1 Platorchestia sp. MABIK | reverse complement strand
ACCTTCCACTCCACTCCACTTACGTAAGACCTTCCACTCCACTCCACTTACGTAAGACCTTCCACTCCACTCCACAAGACCTTCCACTCCACTCCACAAGACCTTCCACTCCACTCCACTTACATAAGACCATCCACTCTGCCTACTAATATTTACTCATGCCCAACATAAGATCTATCCACTCGCAGAAGACCTAGTCATTCCTCCTACGTAAGAATTTTCCTCTCCCTCCACTCCTTCCCACAAGGACTAGGTGGGAAGGCTCCTCCAGCTCTGGCCTTGACGACCCTCCGCGTCTCGGTGCGATTATTTTTCTGCGCCAGAAATGAATTTCGCGGCTTACCGCCTGTAGCTCAGGACTGGCTCCGTGGCCTCGGACGGTGTTGTGAATCCCGTTGGCTAGCGTGCAGATTGTTTCGTACAGAAGTTGATCACGTGAGCTTTAAGACCTACATGCCTGCAAATCTAGCATGTTCAAATTTCTTGCGGGTTAATAATTTTGATGGTAACAGGTTTGATGCCTTGAAATTTTATCAATCCATCCGAATCATCCTTCCAAAGCACTTTGTGATGCTAACCGAGAGTAGTAATGATGACAACATCGGCATCTACGGATGCTTTATTTCCAATTGAAGCATGATACATATCACCTTTTACATTGGTTTTTCAAATGCCTTATAACTAACACCAGGACGCCATGACGCTTTCCCCCAGTCAAAGACCGGTAACCATTTCAGACACCTGGGTAGAGAGGGGTATTGTGCTTAGAATTTTTCTCCTATACCCAACAGAGAAAATCGCCACCAGCGCCGAGACTCGAACCCGGGTCTCCCCGCACGGAGTCAGGTCCTATACACACACGGCTATGGCGAGCAGGGTAGTACAGGGTGTCTATCAAAAACGCAGCTGATTTAAGAATGCTGTAGATTGTAAAATACTAGTGCTAGAAGGCTAAAATAGGTTCCGTTGGAAAGAAGGAAATATATAGTTTTATTTTATTTATATAGTTTTATCTATTTCACATACCAGAAGGACCGAAGCAAATATTTACATGGTAAGGACTTCAATTAGCAATAATAAACGAAATCAATGCGAAAATTGTCAGCTGAGACATCGGTAAAGAAAACTATAGTGACGGGAATAGTGCCGGGTGGGAGCTGGCGGCTACCTTCTTTAGGTTGAAGAAGACCCTTCTTGTCACCTTCAGGTCTACGGCCACGCGTATCATAGACCACCCGATGCTCCAGTAAGGTGATAGCAAGAGTCTTCTCCTCCATTGTAAGTTTATTTCGTCCCATTGTGGCAAGTGGTTATGGAGTTATAAGCCACCAAAGTTGGTGAAAAAGTGCAAAAGCGGGCACTGAGGAGCGCGTAAATTTGATCCTCCCTTGCCGAGCTTTTAAAGCTCCCTGACGCTTGCTGTGGCAGGGAAGCATGAAGTCAGTCTATCACGTGGGTGCTACGTCACTCCTTAGCTCTCCCACTATTCCTACGGCGGGAACGCAATAAAAATGTGCACGCGGTTAAGCGTGGGTACATTTTTATTGCGGCGAAAATGTGTACTTTTTTACTGGCACTGTACTTCCAACTAAAAATACGAAGATTACAGAGAATAATAGCATCCAATTGTCGCCTGGAGCTGCAGAAGCAGGTCCCTTTTTGTTGGGCTCTGTGCTGCAGTTGTTTTTTGCGGTTTTAGATTCCTAATGATCGCAGGATATAATCGTGTAGCTCTGATTTAGTTGGTCTTTATCTGCATACGGCTGGAAATCATCCTTTTTAATTGAAAGCCTTTTCTCTCACCAAAGGATCTGCAGTTCTAGCTTGAATTTAGTATTACAAAAGATGTTTGTGGCGTTTCCGGCTACTAACGATGTTGAGGCGTCCCGTCTAATTTCTTCAAAGGCGACGAACTTACAGAAACGAAAAAGAGAATTTGGAATTTTAACATCCCATAGGAATTAACGAGATGTTTTGCACTGTAGTGATACATCACATTAAAAGCAAGCGTTTAAAGGGTCCTTTTTATTAAGATTCCAGGGTGCACATCTCTTAAAAAATGGAAAATTTTCTCCAAGTAAGATTTATAATTTATTAATTCTAGATATCTATTTTCAAAATGACGGTTTCAATGTGTATCCTTTATTCTTCTTTTGATGCATCAATTTTTGTACTAAAATAACATCAGAATGAATGTCATTACATAACAGAAACTGTCCTTCAAACAGAAAATTGCACGTCTCGAGTAGTGTTCAGGTATCCAGTTTACGGATTGGGATTAGAGTGAAGCAGACTAACCAAGTGAGCAGCGCGCGAACTGTATTATTATGTACTTCTTCTTTGGTGTTCCTTGCAACCTTACTGCTACGCTCGCTCGAACCTGTTCCGTGGATGTATCGTTCGATCATGTGAGAGTGATCAATTTTGCACAGTCGTCTGGGGCTGAAGTCCAACTGAAGTCAGCTGCAGCTCACCGTGGCCCCACTCTGCGGGTCAAGGAGAGCTGTTTTGTAACTTGTCTGTGACCCATCCCCATCCAACTCCTCCTCTTCACATTGCTATTCATCATTCGACGTCCTTGACTCATTTAGTTACAAATCAGTAGATATATTAATGCATTTAGGAACTTGTTTTTCTGAAACATGAGCAACTTCAACATAGTTTCACTCGAAAGTTGAAACAATGAATGTAAACCTGGCACTCATTTATTATCAAAAGCTTCGAAGTCCCAAATTTAATGATTAATGACGCGAATGAACATCTGTGAGAACATTGAAACCCTTGCCAGCTATTGGTGATACGTAGTGTCTGCAAGGCTCTGAGCCGGTGTTCAGCAAAATATCGACGCCGTTTTCGATTTAGTTATGTTTTCCAGTAAAGGTAACTGAGAGACGATATCAACATCCGTTCTTTTCTCTTCATTCGTCCTTCATTCCGAGCCTCAGTAATGCACTCATAGTCCTTGCGATTTTCAGCATCTGCCGTTTAGTTGACCTTCATTTCCAGCAGACGCAACAGGATTCGCCGCCGCCGCATAAGACCGTTCGTTATTTCTGACACCCCTACTTTTTTGCCCCGAATAGAATATGACTATTTCTAAGTTGCGAGTTACGACACGTATTTGAGGACGTCAATTTTCTGACAACGATGTGAATTACATTCAAATTGTCTAAGAGTTTCAAAGCGTTCAGAATTTTCGATTTTATCAACCTAATATAAAGTTTTTACCTATCGTAAGAAGGTGAAAGAAAAATAACAGGATTATTACCTGTTCAGCTCTCACCATTTGCTGGCGTTTTATCGAACACTTTTACTTTCGAACATTGCGTGCCACCAAACTCGAGCTCAAAGCATGATTAGGGTAATATTTTGGCCTGAATTTCGACTAAATTACACTGGGGAACAAAATTTTCCTTTCAGTGAGTTGCATACACTTTGAAACCTGTTCATGGGTAAATTGAGTTCACTGATTTCAAATATGGCACGCGTCATTTTCTATCGGGTCAAGTTTTCATGCAATGGGTTACCTCACATTTACTACTGGCGTTATATAGGTAGACCATCAGATACTAATGATGAAATTCTAAGCCCAACAAATTAACGTAATTCAAAACCCATTACAAACATGTAGAATTACTTTATAATTACTTTTACTTACCTTGGCACACTTGAAGTAGATTCATAAGTTGCTTTAGCGAAGAATGACAGATTTATTCCGGCGAAAACTTGCGACCATCTAGATTCTAGAATATCGCTTCCCTGTGCAGTCTCGCTGAATGCTCCAGCAATAGTTGGTCATCATGTGAACGTCCCAGCGACCTTGAAATCGATCTTTTTCGGTTTTAACATCCTCGTGAAACCGTCCATTCTGCTCATCACTCACGTTCCCCAAGTTTTCCGGAAATGATTCAATATAACTGTTCAAGAAATGCATCTTCATGCTCATCTTGTAACCTATAACACCTAGAAACTTTCTATTAAAGATTCAACTAGCTCTTTATATTCCTTTGATTTCCTGTTTCCAAGAAAGTTCCTTACGACAGAAACGAATGCTCCCCATACGTTTTTCTCAACAGCAGTCATAGATTGAATGAAAGCTCGACTTTAATCAGTTTCTTAATTTGAGGGCCATCGAAAATACCTGCTTTGAGTTTTTCTGTCGTTACACCGGGGAACGCGTCACACAAGTACTTGAAACAGCCACTGTCAGTATTGAGAGACCCAAAATGAGGGCGGCGTGTGATTCAAGTTTATACCATGCAGTTCAACCTGCAGAGAACAAGGTATCGTTGAGACATGGAATATTCATCATGAATGCAAGGTGGTCGAAAGCGGATGTAGCCCTGAGTCACAAAAATCTCAGAACCTACTTTTAGCTCCCCCCCCCCGCAATCCCCCAGATTACCCTGGGACCTGGGTAATCTCAGCGTTCCAGGGTTCACTGAAACAGTTTTTGTGGCGGAATTATCGGTCGTCCTCTGACAAACGCGCGACGACAATCGTTGCTTCTGTTAGTGCACGTGTGCTTCTGCACGTTTTGTATCACATAACCTTGACGTATCAAAACCGTCTGTGCAGTTGTGTGGTAAGCGTGTATAAAAGTATTTGAAATCCGGTTCGCCTACCGACGAATTTTGGGAATTTTCCAATTCTGATTTTAATTGATTCTTCGAGGGTCTTATTATAGCCACTGTTTGGGGCCAGTATTGGTGCTACTGGTGCAGCACATCATAAGCAGGGATGTCTTTGAGAATTTGACGAGTTGTGAGTTGTGGGAAAACATAGACTACTTGATTCTTACCTTGGTCTGCTGTCGATTGAAATTTTATAAGCCTGCTTTGAGAGCCTATGCTCTTCTCGAAGAATGGATAATCTCTAATATTTTTCTGTATCTAAATACTACCCGATTACTGGCTCTTGCATGTCAGAAAAACCCATGGGAAGTTGATGTGGCCTTTCCATTCCAATCTGCAATGCTAAGAGCATCGGTAGGGCTTACAGCTTTACATGTGTTTTTTTTCGCCATGCTAAATTTGAGCGGCATCGGTAAAATTGGTACCGTCAAGGGGATACAACTGTTGAATCTCAAAGAATTGGCGCTCTCAGGAGGAAAATGAGAGGCCTCGAGCTAAAAGTTAGATAGGCCTGGTTTTTGTTAACATAGAATAGTTTTTGTTTAGGACTATATTTTTCGTTTCACTGCTGTCCAGTTTTTCAGCACCTACTACTTCAACTTTTATTTTTTTTTCTAATCTTACTTAGGAACTTACTGTTTCTTTGTTCAGGGGATCTTGCGTGGGAATATACCTTGTGTATAGATTCCGAGTTCTATTTACTCTGTATAAAATGGTGCCTTCATCCTTCCTCTCTTTGGACCACCTTTGTTGTGGTTAGGGAAGCTTAAACTAAATTATAATCTAATCTTAATCTTAACCCAAAGCTGATAATTTTAGCCAAAAAGAAAAGGTATCTGGTAACCCAGGTTTAAGTTAGTGTACAGATGCCGTTGCTTGTTACCTTAATTTCCATGTCTTCAAATTCGTTCCTCAGGGGGATACAACTATTGTATATATGGGAATTAGCGCTCCCAGGGGAAAAATGTGAGGTCCTAGACTGAGAGTTAGTTAGGCCTTATTTTTGTTGAAATAAAATGTTTTGTTTTGTTAAGGACCATCTTCTTTCGGTTCACTGGTGACCTGTTTTTCAGCACCTACTACTTTCTTCTTCAACTTTTACCTTGTTTCATAACCTTCCTTTTTATTTCACTGTTTCTATGCGCACGGGATCCTTTACGGGAACGTCCTTTGTACACAGATTCAACGTTCTTTTAACTCCAAACTAAATGATGCCTTCATCCTTCCTCTCTTTGAACATCTTTGTTGTTGTAAAAAGAGGCTAAAACTAATTTATAATCAATCAATCACCCTTCAAATTCGTAAGTCTTCTCAGAAGAAGTGATCACTATCAACGCACAGCACAATTCTGTAGCTTTTGAATCGTTTTATACCGTCCTTCGTCCTCCAGTCTTCAGGTATCCTAATAAAAGAGATATGAAGTTATCGCATTCCAGAGATAGTGGTACGGAGGTAATTGCGGTATGGAGGTAATCGTGTCCCATTACTACCATTGAGTTAATCACGTCCAATTACTACCTGTAAGGAGTTAGTCACATTACTAACTGTGAGAAATTGATACGCATCCAATTACTAGTGTATCAAGAGGTTAATCACATTACATCATTGGGTGAGAGTCAATTGCGTCCCATTACTCGCAGTAGTAATTATTCCCGTCCTGTCACATGCAGTGGGAATTATACACGTCTTATTACTTTCAGTGGGATTATAGCGTTGCATTACAGGCACCACTAGTCTATTGTATCTCATTACTCGAAATTTGAGCTAATTATATTTCATTACTCGAAGTAAGATTCTATTACGTCTCATTACTCGAGGTAATAAATTATTACGTCTCTTAATCGAGGTAAGTGTCAACCACGTTCCATTACTTGCAGTAAGGGCTAATCGCGTCCCACTACTCTCATTAAAGAGTTGACCCTTTAACGCCCAAGTGGACTCTACGGTCCTCTTTCGAAAATAGCCTCAATGTATTGTATTTCTCGTTAAATTTGTTCCCTAATGTGTTCTTTGGAGTTCACTGCCGAGTGGCAGTTCCTTTCTCATCCTGATATCAGTGATTACCTGATGCCGGAGCCAGTTTAGTGACGGTGGTTGTGATAACCGTAATATGAGTACAAAAATGCAGACGTTAAAGAGTGAATTGCCTTCCCTCGTTTACTAGTGGCCACAAGTTAGTCGCACCTCATCACCAACAGCTAGGAGGGAATCGCACCCCATGTCCAGTGGCTAGGATTTATTCACATTCCATTAACAGCAGCAAGGAAGTAATCGCATCCCCATTACTTGCGGAAGGAAATTAATCGCGTCACATTAGTAGCAGATTTAATCGCTGCCTATTTTGATCGGTGAAGATTTCATCGCATTTCATTGCAAGCGGTATGGACTCAATCGCATTCTATTCTTAGCGGCAAGTATTCAACCGCATCCAATTCCTAGCGACAAAAAAAGGTTAATCGTATGTAATGCCTAGCGGCAAGGATTTCGTCACATCCCATTCTAGTGGCATGGATTTTGTCGCATTCCATTCTAGTGGCATGGATTTTGTCGCATTCCATTCTAGCGGCAAGGATTTAGCTGCATATCATTCCAGGGGTAAAAGTTTAGTCGCAAACTATTTTAGCGGCATTCTAGAATTATTTGCTCATCACGTGAGTGATGAGCAGGGTGAACGCTTCCACCAGGAGATCAAAATCAAAGGAGATCAAAATCATATGAGATCAAAATCATATGAGATCAAAATCATATGAGATCAAAATCATATAGGAGATCAAAATCAAATAGGTGATTAAAATCATATGGGAGATTAAAATCATATAGGAGATTAAAATCATATAGGAGATTAAAATCATATAGGAGATTAAAATCATATAGGAGATCAAAATCATATAGATCAAAATCATAGGAGATCGATATCAAGGTCGCTGGGACACAATGGCCGATTATTGCTGGAGCAGTAAGCGAGACTGTACAGGGAAGCGACGTTCTAGACGGTCCATTAAACGTAATTTTTTGGCTGAATAAATCGGTCCTTTTCGCAAAAGCTACTAATGAATTCACCATGTTTTTGCCAAGGTAGGTAAAAGTAATTATAGATTAATTCTCCATTTTTGTATTGGGTTTTGAATTAAATAAATTTGTATTGGTTTAGAATTTTATCAGTAGGGTCCGGTGGTCTATCTATATATTGCCAGTAGTAAATGGGAGGTAACCCATTGCAAGAAAAATTGACCCGATAGAAAATAACACGTGCCATATTTGAAATCAGTGAACTCAATTTACCCATGAACAGGTTTCAAAGTTTATGCATCTGACAAGAAGTAGAATTTTGTACCCCAGTGTAATTTAGTTGAAATTCAGACCTAAAAATTGCGCTCATCATACTTTGGAGCTATGAGCTCGAGTTTGATGACACGCAATGTTTGAAAGTAAAAGGGTCAGACGAAATGCCAGCAAATGATCAGAGCTGAACAGGTTATAATACTGTTATTTTTCTCTCACTTTCTTACGATTGGCACCGATACGACACGATTGGTAGCTTCTGATGTTAGAACTTGAAAAATGCCTGCGGGATACTAAAGGGTACTGTATGAACGTGAAGTGTAGGTAAAATTCTGGCTGTATCGTTCAATTCAAACCGGGTACGTTGTTCCAATGTGGGGGCACTCGTGCGTTGTACGCGTATCGGCCGCAGCTCTCCACCCAACTCTGCCCTTAGCATCTGCGAAAAAAAATATCGGCATCTAAGGATCCTTTATTTCCAATTCAATCCTGATACATATCACCTTGTACATTAGTTTTTCAAACGCCTTATAACTAACACCAGGACGCCATGACGCTTTTCCCCCGGTCAAGACCGGTACCCATTTCAGACACCTGGGTAGAGTGGGGTATTGTGCTTTGAATTTTTCCCCTGTACCCAACGGAGAAAATCGCCGCCCTAAGCCGGGATTCGAACCCTCGATGCCTTCACGGAAGGGCAGGTCCTTAAGCCACACGGCTATGATGAGCGCAGAACTGATGTTACGTGCTCGTACGAATATTTAGTTAATGTTGCTCACATATGCTTTCTTATCACCACTATAAAATCCTGCCTACAAATCGGCCATGAGAACCATTTTCGAAAAAGTTTTATTTTAGTGAAATATCTCAAATATGCACAAAAACATAGATGTTCAAAATCAGGGAAGGCTATTCTTGTAGTGGGACATTTCGAGAACAGGTGAGACAGCCACGCATTTAATTACGATGATGCGTCCACTACGATGCACTCACGAGTCCGTTTTCTGTCCCACTTATACTCGTAGGATAAAGCCTGCAGATATTTAATTGAATCATAGGAAATCGAAAGCTACGTATGTTTTCTTTTAATTGCCTCATTAACATTATTTGATACTTCTTTGAAGTATCTCTGAAGTAACGTTGCTTGGTGAGTGTCTGAACAATATGTTATGGATTTAGCACCTACCAAGTTGTATCCCAACTGTATCTAGAATGTCTCTTTATAATTGATCCATCACACACGAAATTATGTGAAGAGCTTGATTTCACTACCTGTATAACTGCAGTGAACATAAACGTCCTGAGTTGATGTAATTTTTATGCCTATTTACCATCAATTGAACTGAACTAAACAGTTTTTAATTTGAGCTCTATCTTAAAACAGCTGGAGAAACATCTTGAGTTGTTTTTCATCAATTGAAAGAAGGGTACTGAGCCATGAGGAATTATGCAAGTGAATAATCTTCACGACACATCGATGTTACTAAAAGCGGACTGGTCAACTTACTCAACACTCTAATATGGTACGGTACGGTATGGTACACAGTAAACTATCCCAACATGCGTCGCGCTCCATTCTTGGTTAATGGAATGCTTTGATGCATTTTGAGAACTGCGCTCATCATTGAGGATACGTTTTGATTGTCCACCGTATGCGCTATGAATGAAGTGCTAATTATATTGCATTACATACCAGCACTTTCACGACTAGAGTACTGCTTAACTTTCTTGGAGGAGATCAAACTAATTTCAGGCGCAGAATAACGAAATCATTTCGAAATTAAATCAATTGTCAAGTGTTCGCCGAAGCGTTACGCGTCCCCTACCAAGGGTCATGTCGATTCTGCTACGAAGTTGATTATTTTGAAGCCAATTGATGCGAGACCGATGTAGCAATTACAATCGTCTCTAGCACCGTAACTCTAGTTTTCAATTTGAGGAACGTGTAGGAGTGAAATATTTACAGCGAAGGTTACATTTGTTTTGAATCCCAATTTCTGCCGGGTGAATACAAATCATTTTTGATGGAAGTATCTTAAAAGACCTAAGTTTCGCAGAAATATGTATAGACACGGTTTATTGCATTTATATACATTTTCCTATTTATATAAGCCGTCATCCAGTGAAGAAATTTGATTAAGACATCCTCGAGCTGCTGACTGAGCTCGATTTACCGTATATATTGCACACACACAGAAAACGGGTCACCTTTACCTGGCCCAATTGTTGCGCAGTTCTCAGCTCTTCAGCCAGCGTTCGTCAGCCTTGCCAAGCACGTACGTCTGGTTGGACTAAGGAGTCTGACGCCATGCTTTGAAGACGCTTCGCATTCCGACTTTATTGCAGCTCCTCTCTGCTATATTTCTCTCTAACTTTTTTAAGTCGCGCTATGCAATTTTTATTCTTTTTTCTAATGGTACTCTTACCTATTGTCTTTCAGCTTTGCTCCTATTTTTTCCCTTCAGTTCGTTCTTTCTACGATAGCAGCATTTATTATCTACTGTTTTGCTCTTCTTCACGCCGCTCTTCCTCCCAATCGAACGCTGATTTAAGTTTCGCAATCGTTAAACGAAAGGGAAATGTGCCAAGCTTGCCACATGTAGCCTCCGCCGCTGCCGTCGCCTTGGGTAGACGGAACCAAACAGAAAGGCTTCTTCCTCTGATCGCATGGTCGCGTGCATGCCCGTCTCTTCGCAAAAACCTGACCTGAACCTGATTTTTTTCTAGCGGATGAACCTTCATCCGTTTCCGGACTTCAGGGCAAGCGTGTTCGGTTTTTTAAAGTTCATTTTTGAACCCTTTATTGAACGCTATAAATCTTACGTATTATATTCAGGTCAGTTTTATTTTAGATTGGGGTCATAACTGATCATATAAGTGTTTGACTTCTTGCATGTGTAATTTTTATAAGATACCCAAAAGAACAAATCGTGCAATGATTTTTTTTAATGCATCCTTAACTAATAAATCCTACATTCGAGCCATTAAATTGTCTTCGAGTAGATATGAGCTTTTTTAGTAAGATAGAAGCAATTCCATCCCATGCACCATTGGTATTATCAGCATTTTGTTACTTAAAAATGAAGATAACATGGACGCACTGAATGATGCACGCAGCTAGAAGCGATTGTATGAAAATAAAAATGATCGAGAAATAGTATGAAGGGAGGAAAACGCAAGGAGTTTTTGTCTTGAGAGAAATCATGACCGTTATACTCGGAGAAGATTACTTGGAAACGCCCCTTGTTGGAGCAAAAATAGGCTGCACTATTTCCTGGGGTTTTACATGCACTGAAAATGACTTGGACGAATCAGGATATAGAAGGTGGGCTAGATTTATTTTAGTGTTTCGCTGAAGGGGATGTAACTGTTGTATTTTAGGGAATAAGAGCTCCCAAGGGAAAATTCGAGGTCCCGACCTGAGAGTTAGATAGGCCTTCTTCTTGTTGAAACAGTATAATTTTCGTTTTATTACAGGCTATTTTTTTTACTTGGTTCACTGATGCTCTGCATTTCACCACCTTTAACTTTCTTCTACTTTTATCTGGTTTCATCCACCTCCTTCCTCATTGTTTTTATTCGTAGGGGATCTTACGTGGGAACACCCCATGTGAGTAAATTTTGCGTTTCGTTGACTCCGAACTAAATGATGCCCTCATCATCTCTCTTTTTGGGACATTTTGTCGTGAATAGAGAGACATAAGCTAACATAATTTAATCCAATCTTTTTTGAGCTGGTCAGAATTTCCAATTAGATGGAAGAGAAGTTCAAAATTGATGGATAACGGTGAGTTGCTGTCGGGTTAATTAACCCTTCAAAATGCGTCATTCATGAATAACTGGAAAAAAATTCAATGCTTTCAGTGCTTTGGGAAATGTTATTGAAGTGATTCGGAGGAATAAACAACGTCGCCAATTATTTTAGTAAGATAGTGAAGGTGACAGAATCCGTAAATTTAAGTTACTACTCAGGATCAGGAACTTCAGAAAGTTTTTACGTTTGCCCCGCTCATATACAGGCGCGTGAGAATCCTTACCAGGTTGATTTTGGAATGACCTCCGAGGTCGTTCTCCTCCAATTTCCATGGAGAGGTATTGAAACAACGTTGTTTGCTGCAATATGTGCAAAGTTTAGGGCTATTATGTCATTCAATATGATACTGAACAGCAAGGGTAATTTTACAAGCATTTATTGAAATGGAATGAATTTGACCGTTGTGTGCTTTGAATCATTCTTAATACGTATTGGTCATCTGCCGAGACACAAGGCCAGTTTTAACAGATATTTAAATTTTTTCTCCAGATGAAATTTGACTTTTAGTGAGTTGGAAAAACCGTCTAACATGCGTATTAAGTCCATTTTTGGCGCAAGCGTGAAACCCATTTTTCTGCAATTCAAAATAGCTTTCGTCTATTTAGCTGAGCTTGAAACTGGGAGCAGCCAACTTTGGGTCCCCGCAATATAGGCGTATGGCTACTAATAGCTAACACAAATTATCGATTATAGACCAAGTAAATAATATTTAGTTATAAAAATCACTTTCTAGCTTATAATACTTCACTGTTAACTAACATCTAAGTAATTTTACCGACCAAGTTTTGGCAGAAAATAGTCAATTTGAGAAAATGTGCCAGAAAAACTGAAAATCTGACAGCCCCGGAGCCGAAAAATGACAACAAGAGGGTACACGGTCTTTAGGATAAGTGAAGGGGCTACGAGTCCTGTTAGGCAATTTGGGTGCATGCAGCCTCACAGCCTCAGTGTATCACACTTTTTGTTTGCAGAGTGTGAAATAATTTCACTGTAGAACCCAAGCATGCCAAAAGTAGCTTTGAAGTCGAATAGTTTGTAAAGTAATCAAATAGGCAGAGGAGAACGAGTGTGCGCTTCCTGTTTTGCTCATGCCTCTTTTTCTGTGCTCCTACTCTTCGCTATAGTGTCTGCAGCAGTAAAAAGTTCTTCACACAAGTGTTTTTCTACAAGCCAACGCACATCTGGGTCAAGGTGTGGTCCTGAAAGTGAAAATAGCATTGTCGACAAGGTACTAAAACGGCTTATGAAAACCATGCTGAACTGGTTCGAGTGAAAGTTCGGTCTGTTTCCTAATAATAGGTCGTTTTTCCATGTCCACTGAAAGCCCGATTTCACTTACCGCAAAAGAATATCTTTGACCTGAACGAAACGTCACAATTATTCAATTGATAAATAAATCTTTCTCCAAGCTTTCTCTTTCAAGACGGACAATAATTTAAATAAGGTATTTACTTTTGCCGTGTATTGTATGTATATTCAATGACGCTCTTAGCAACATGTTGCATGATAGCAATATAAGGAAAATATTGAGGCGAGCATTTTTTAAAAACAAAATTAGTCTCAATTAAAGCAAGTACAAGCCATGCGCTAGAATCAGGTTGGAAAAATTTTTTCTGGAGCTATTCGCACGATGGGAAATAGCTTTCAGAGAGAATTTTTATGGTAGTAAACAAGTATCTCATGCATCTTACTTACTAGGCTTCATTATTATGCAAAAGTCTAGGACGTATTCGCCGGTTTTATGAAAAATAGTCGAATCAATGTGATGCGTTCATCACATTGAAGTGAGTTGAAGTGGGTTCAATCCTGAACTCACTTAGGTCACCCTGTGTTGCACCTTCATCCAGGAGTTCATAAAAACTTCTCAATGCGAGCAGCGGAATTGGTGCTCGGGCACTGCGGTGCTGCAACGCCCTTTTTATCTTACTTGATATTACCAATAAGGCGAGGTTCCGAGCTGAAGGTTAAGCAGGCCTTTCTTTTGCTGAAAAAACCTCTTGTGGGGGCAATCATTATTGCATCTATAAGCTGTCTTAGGGGAAAAATGCGAGAGGTCCGAGTTGTGTTCGAAATGCCTTCCTTTTGTTGACATAGTTTTTTTTCGTTTTATTAAGGACCATCTTTTTTGGTTTACTCCTTACGTGTTGTTCAGTACCGGTTTCTTTTTTTACCTTTCATCTTTTTCCATACTTTCTTTTCAAATTTCTGTGTTTATACGCGTGAGATCTTGCGTACGAACACAGTGTGTGAATTTACTCGCCTGCCCCTTAAATCCATTCTAAATGACGCCTTCATCCATCCTCTCTTTAAGGAGGCTTAAAGTTGAAGCATAATAGGTTTTCGTTTCGTCACGGATCGTCGTTTTTGATTCACAGCTGTACTTCAACCCTATTTCTTTCTTTTTCAACTTTATTTTGTTTCAGATTTTCTTTCTGTCTTGTTTCTATGCGCAGGATGTGGGGACACACCTTGGGCATATATGCCTCGTTACCTTAATTCCGTTCTAAATGGTTCTTTCCTCTTCCTTCTCTTGGAAACTTTTTTGTTTTCGTTCGAAAGGCTTGAGCCAACTTATAATCTGTGCTCTTAACTGTAAGGACTCGGAAGTGAAATCAAATTTCCCGTTAATTTAGGCAGGTCGGAAATGCCGTACGACGTAGGAGTTCTCTTGAAAACAGTTTAAAAGTTCTGTGGAAAGTATTAAATTCTACGATTTAAATGAATACTGATTTAAGAATGCACCTTTAAGTCTTAGCGTTTGCTGTATAGAAGGTCAAAAAAATATTGCAAACTTACATTTCTTCTTTCACGTTGCATTTACCATCCCGAAGTTAATATCAGTTTTAGTTGTAAATTTACGTGGCTGGAACTACCTACGTTAAGTCAATTGTCATTTCCTTCGTGCCGCCATCGCAGTGCGTTACACTACGGGTGAGAAAGCCCTCGATTCGAACCCAATCTAAATTGTACGTTTCCGAAGCAAGCAAGCTTTTTTGGTAATGTAGAAAATAGAGAAGCGGAATGAGAGGTTGCATTTCACTTTCTCTTCCTCACGACATGTACTAAAAAACCACTGTAATTGTAAACAAAATGCCATTTAAAAATGAAACAAACAAATAAACCATGAATAAATTGCATTTCCTGTTGGAGTCTCCCTTTCAAAAATGTTAGATTTTAAACTTTTGTTGTGACTAACGTGATGATATTTATGCGTGTTAAATTTGAGGTAAAGAACACTTTTTTTCTTTTTCAGGTACTGTTCAGACCGGATTTTCAGCCAGCAGCATGTCGCCCACTAACCACACGGACCCCAATCCACCCGACGTATCAGGGTATCCGTCATCCACGTTTTCAAATTTTCCCTTCAAATCTTCCAAGACTCCAATTTATCGTATAAACTCACAAAATAGCGCCTCCTCTTCTCTGCCCAAACCTCTTGAGAGCCCAACCTTCAGTTGTCTTAGCCAGCATCAGTCCAGCCCAAGCATTGAAAAATTCTCTTACGATGACAAACAAGGATCTCTTTTTAGTCACCCAGAGAACAACAACTGGAGAGACCCAAACTGCTGCCAAGGCAATGAGGCCAATAGCCAAAAGGAGACCTGCAAGTCGTGCAACAATGCTATGAAGTTGCATAACGATGGCCTCAAATCTGGACCTGCTAAAACTCCAGATGCCGCCTCCGTTGCGGAAAATCTTGATGGCATGTCCATAGCAGAGCAAAGGGAAGAAGATCTTCGGCATTTGGGAGAAGGAGGATACAGCCAGTGGCGAGGAGAAGGAGGAAGTGGTACGTGGGTACGCAAAATGGGATACGGAGAGAGATTCATGACTGGTTCAACGGATTTCGGCTGCATGTCGACAGTTTACAATCTCTGGTTCGAGTCCAAAGTCGACGTACAACTGGATACCATCCGCAGAACCACCTACCTGGTGGCCAGGTGCGTGCTACCTTTTGCATTTCAATAATATTTACAGAGCTCAGCACGTATAAGCCTTTGTGATAATTTTTGAGTTCTGATAGCACTAGTAGAAATTGCCTTAGACATGAGTATGTCTACTGACACAGCTGTCGAAATTTTGTACAAAAAACTGAGAAATTTTTTAACTTGTTTGTGTTTTTCATATCCGAATTGCTAAATACTGAAAACCACGTGCTTTTTGTCTCTTGTAGAACTTACTTTGATTAGACGTTCCAGTCATATATCGAAATACAATAGTCACTTTTCCTTGAGTGAGTACAGCTTTGCTACGGAAGCATCTAACCCTTTTGAGCTCGCATCATCTACTTGCTCTCAATTAATGAAGGAAAAGTTAATAACTATCTTTCCAGCATCCGTTTTGTTAGAAAAGTATCTTTTTAAGGCAACGTTTGATGCTTTGAGTTTAGTTACCGTTTGCTTGATTTACTTGCTGCAGAAACATTGGTGATCATTCGAGGTTGCTTTTTCATGGCCCGCTTGCCAATTAGAGATGAGAGGGTACTCCACCTCAAGCCTTTCCTCTAGGGCCAAAAGGCACCCATAGGTAAAGTTCATTAGTGAAAATGCAGACACACACAGAAATTTATTCCTTCATTAGATATTTTTAACCGTCATTTATTTTCAGAAAACTACCCCACCTGCGACTCTGTGTGGGCTACCGTAATGAAGAGCTCTGGTTCAAGGAAATGGACGAGCTCAAAGTAGATGTCGACGAGATCTTCACTAAGGACATAATACACACCTTTGAAATTTTGTTGAAGAAAAAATTCAACCTGGAAAAAGGACCTTTGTGGTTTGTCCGCTTTGTTAAAATCGACGACAACGATTCTACGAACACACCCGTTAAGAATCCCGAGGCAAAATGTCGTTTTGTGTGTCTCTTTGGCTTCCACCACAACTTCAGCGACGGAACAACAAATATGAAGTTCTGCAACGTTTTCTTGAAAGTACTGAACGACGTTCTATTGGGCAAGCCCATCGACATGAGCGTGGAAGCTCAGCTTAGCGAACCTTTCCATGACCGCATGGCCGATAGACTCAAGAAGTTCTGGTCGACCCACATGTGGCTGGTGACTTATTTTTGTAAGCGATTCTACAAGGGCGTCATCAACTACGGACACCTCACAAGCAACTATACGGACCACTTCAACCAGCCAGTAAACTACGAACCATCAACCCACATTCTTCCTGGTGAACTTGACGAAGACACCACGAGTAGACTGCTGGCGCGCTGCAAGGAAGAGAAGACTACTCTCAACAGTGCCTTTACTGCCGCAGCTAATATTGCACTTTACAAGTTGATACTAGAAAAAACCCCAGACCTGGACTCGACCTGTTTTGGAGGCATTCAGACTGTGAACATGCGGAGATACTGGACCAAAGAACAAGCGAAGGACTCGTGCGGTTGTCACATTTCAACTCTCGATGTTAATATTCCGACTGACAAGAAAGATATTGATGACTTTTGGGGCTACTCTCGCAGAATTAAAGATATCATGCATGATGAGCTCAATGTATCCAAACGTGGCATCAAGCTCATGCTGGTTTCAGCCAGATTACGTCTCATTCTGCAAATAAATGCATTGATGGATTACTTGGGCTACCCATCAATGAACGACAACCACTACTGCGTCACCAATATGGGAGATTTGAGCAAGCAATTTCCTGGTACCGGCGAGGTGGTAGAAACCATTCGCTTACTACGATCAGTAACCTGTCATTACATGCCGAATTTGTGTCAACACACGGTTCACACTTTTAGAGGACGATTGTGCTACACTTTGGACTACTACTCGCAGAAGATGGAGGTTGGACACGCTAAACTGTACGCCGCGGCGGTGCTTCAGACGCTCCAGGAATCTGTTGACGCTCCAAAACTAAGTCATCTTTAAACTGAAGAGAAATGAACCAACCAGTAAATGCTCAGAACAGTGAATGTGTCAATATTTCGCTCAGGGTCGATGAGAAGTGAAAAATTTGTAGAAAGCGGTGTTGTGTTGATTGCAAGTTTGGCAGAAAGGTTAAAAAGGTCTTATTTATTTTGTTGTCTTTCAAATCTTGAATCTGGAGGTGCTTCAAGTACCATTTCGTACGAGTTATCCCCAGTGTTGTAAGAAATTAAAAAGTGAAGCTTCAATAATCGTCGAAGGCGGTGTGATATTCGAAAACGTAACATATTGTGAAGGATGCATTGTCTTTTTTCCAATTGACGCATTTAAGCAGTACTACTTCGATTTATCTAAAATATTAAAAGAAACTTCGTTTTCCAATAAGAAGTGGTCATCAAGAACATTATATACTGAAGCCGAAATTCTGCCATAGACAACTTGCGTAAAACAACCTTATATCGTTTCGCTATATATTTTAATTAGGGATACTTTCTATTGAAAAGTCGATTGGTGAAATTCCTGAAGTTTGTTTTATGACAATGACCGCCGCAGCCGAGCGTGGCGAAGATCGATTTATCTGTAAAATTTTAAAAACATCGGGAACTATATGAAAAAGTATGTTTCCAGCGATTATTGGACGACAAAATATGCAATGACGCTATTTACTGGTGGACGTGATTGTGTTACTTTTAGGCTTCATGTTTTAACTATATTTTGTGTGGATGGCGTAATTCGTACTTCATTGTGGGCCTTAGAAAATTGATTGAGAATGTTGAGTTAAGTAAACCTGTATTATCTTTATTGACTTCTTATAAGAAGTTCGGGTTTCCGATGAACACTTTGCTTATTTGATGGGTCATTTGGTTCAATTTCAAGAAGGACCTGTAACGCATTCCTTAAATATTGCCCTGAAATAGCTTAATGAAATCGCAACTGTGATTTGTTTACTAGCGACGGAAAGATGACTCTAAAATATTGCCGACTCGGAACTTTTCAACTTTCTACTCAAAACTATGATTTCCGATTACATGACGATACCGTAGGCATCAAACCGAATGATTGTTTGTAAAGGCAAGACTGCGCTAAGTGCGTTATAACTGACGGGCAAATGATCTATGGGCGATTTGAAATAAGTGAATCAAGAAATTTATCATATACTCATGAGTAGTTTAAAATCAAAATTCCAGCCAAGAGATTTCCTTGCCATTGAGGCTTTAAATTGGGTAGATGGGTCTAACCCTGCTGGTGTTCTTTACAGCCAAAGACGTCGTGGAACAATTGAAATAAAACAGCGTTTCAGGTTATAAGACTTGCATGCCATCAACTAATATGATCAGTTGTGATCAACTTGAAATTACATTCCGTTACTTCCAGTTTCAGACCAAAGACAGCTTGAGGTTCCTCAGTTTATTTTCTGTGCGCAATTCTGCTATGTCATCATTTCATGGGGAAAGATAAACTAGGCTACAGAAGGGTTTCAAGCCCTTCTCAAAATGTGAGTAAAATTGGAGACTTCGCGTTAACGAAAGACGAACGACAAAGGACCTACCCATGAAAATAGATGTAGCTTTCGGAATCAGGGGTACTTGATGCGCGAACAGAGGTTCATCATATCAAGGCTCAATTGCGTTCGTGGATGGATGCTCGTTCAAGGGCATGGACGTACGAAGTGGTGGGATTACTGATGCATCTGCCGGAAACTGTAGCGTTGGTTTCAACTAAGTAGGTGTCAGTTACATAACTTTTCATTTTTCTGATTGAATCCATAAAGTTGCTTTACAAAAGAAACATGAAAAATATGCAACTTCACATAATGTTTTGAGACTTTCTGCCTACGGTAGTGCTCAGTAAACTTTTTCATCAATAGGATCGCTTTGTAAGATTACGCGTCCACGGTATTGGGTCTCTTTGTTTTCTTGTCTCAATGTTCGTTTATGTTTCGTCTTTTTAGATTTATGATATCTTCCGCAGAACTTGCAGTTCTTTTGCCAATTTCGACCTCATAAAGTCAGATGATGCTTTTTAGTTGGAGTGTAGCCATGAATGTTCAACTGAAGTCGCCGCTATCCGGAAACACAGCTCTGCACAAAAACTCCCTACTCTAACAAACATCTCTCCTGATACATTTACATAATCCATTCATATAATTTCGGCTGTAACTCGCGTCCCCGCCAAACGATTTGTTCACGCAAAAGCCCATGCATGGGAAAAGAGGACTCGCTGATTCAGAAAACAGGGAGAAGTTATGGTGAAGACTGCATCGAATTTAATTGCCTTGTGAAATTCTCAACGAAATTGAAAGCAATCAGAAGAACCAGCGAGTTTGAAGGCCCTTATACGAGCTGAAGAGACTGATTTGAGCTTCAGCAAGTAGGTGAAGTTACTGATGCTCATTACTAGGCGCTAACGCATGTGTATGAATGCAGTTTACATTTAATAAATTTATACCGCAGTCCTAGTAGTCATCAGAATGTCCACGCCATAATTCTACCGCGAATTTTTTGGCCTCTTGGTCGTTAGGGAGAGAAAAAGGGAAGCTTTCTAGTGCTTGGTACACTCCATCTAGCCATGCAAACTGTTCATAAATTAGTTGCGGGACTCAGCATTAAAGACTCATTGTTCAAAAATATCAGCGAAAATAACAGCACTGGAAGTCTTGAAATTGAGCTACTGTTTTGAATTTTGCATTTACTGAGCTAATGTTCTTGTTAACATTGTGGGATGACCTTGCGAAAGTTTTACGACAGTTCTATTACGTATTATGAGTATTTGTCCTGACTTATCACAGCGCTTGAGCTTCTCTCACAGGAGAGACTGTCAGATTCCAGGATGTAAAACTGTCACTTTTCAACAGGTTTCTGTGATCCCTCCCCACTCTCGTTTTTTGCAAACTCTGCTCTTTAGTAATCTACTGCTGAGGATGAGAAGGACCGCGGATCAGTAGAAGTCACGGGCACGCTTCAACTGAAATGCTTAGCTGATGAATAATGTCGGTAGTGAGGAATAATGTGGTAATTTAAATAGGAGAATTAGAACAGTTGAAATGGGGTGACAACGTGCATTTTTAAACTGAAGAAAGAATTAACGTGTTCATGTAAACAGAAAAACACTTGCAGCCTGGTATGACGAATGTACTCGCATCTCGATCTTTTATTTGTTTGGACTGAATTTCAAACTGTGCTTTCTGATATTTATTGAACGTTCGCTTTAAATGAACCCTGGAACATGTCAGTCTCTCAAAGCTAAAAAATAGCACAGCGACCTTGTAACAGAATAATTTAAATCCTTTAGGTATACAGCATAAGCATGCAGCCGATCTGGGCACGTTGTTTCTTGTGCGATGATGCAATTATTCTTTAAACATTTATATTTACAGGGAAAACATGACAGTACAGAATTTGCATGCCTCCAGTTAGCTCTAGTTCCATTTGTTATATAGTTATTTAGTCAATTTTAGAGAATTGTCACTTCATAATAAACGCTCATTCATTAGCATACTTTGTATACTTAAGAGTTACTGGAGTTGTAATTATTTAGCAAACGCACGCTAGCGCTGGTTTGTCCTTCTGGGAAAGAAACGTTTGAGCGCCGTCAAACGTTTGTCGTTGTCGTTCTGTGGGTAAGTGGCGTTTCTGTGTGCTATGTTTGATACAGTAACATTTGAAATGAGGTCTTCAGAAGTGAGCAAAATTGTTGAACTCACCCCTTATTTCAGCCCAGCCTTCTCTTGAAAGGTTTGGATCTATTCATGCGTAACCTAAGATATTGTAATTGATCAATGCTAAATTGAAACCTAACACCACGCTAACGAAGATAGCGCATCAACCTTTTTAAGAACGGATATTTTTAAAACGTTGGAAACAATCAACTGGATATCAAAACTGATCTTTGTAGTACGAGATCGGTGGGCTGTGGTGAATTGGTTGTTCAACATAATTGAAATTAGAGTGTTATAAAATTCATTCACAAAATCCTTATATTTCTAATAGGAATGTGTCTTGCTTGTATAGCAAAGGGCAACTTGACCTTTTTTTTCCTTGTTTCATCAATAATGTCTTGTCTAGCAGTCTCTATTTTATATTACACTTCATGTTAACATGCCTTCGTTTTTATTTGACCTATGATTTGTGTCTAGTGCAGAATTTTGCACCATTTCAATTTATGTATTCTACGTGTACAATCGCGTCTCCTGTACAATTTCGCACTATTCTAACTTATTCAACGTGTATATTATGCATTGCTTACAATTCAGACGCGAGGGTGAGTCTGCAGTTTGTTAAATGCTGTGTTTACAGACAGCTCGTGTGGTTGCGTTGGGTCGGTTGGCAAGATTTTCAAATATTTGCTCTTATCCGCGTGTGGACGAGCCCTTGATCAGGGAAAAGGAGAATGAGCATCGTGAAGAATTTAGTAGCACTATTCACAAAGTACGTGGTAGAACATTGGTGGGTGAGGTCAGAACTTGCATGAAGTGCAAGGTTAAGAGAAATAGCGTAATTGGAGACCTTTGGATTTTGGAATTTTCTCTAACGAATCAAAAGTCTTCTGTCAGAAAAAAAAACTCGCCTGTATTACTTGGCCTTGGAAAACTTAGCCAGGACCTCGTGTCAACAGGCTGTGGAACTCAATGTCTGTTAAACGTGAGTAACATGTTGAGCGCAGTGTGGCTTCTTTTGCATAGCAGAGCGAGCGTTTGGCGAGAGAGTTTACATGGCAATGATTGTAGTGGGATTTCAGGGGATTTGTATAGACAGTGAAGGTTTTGTTTGTATACTCGCTAATTGGAGTAGATCCCGCAACGCAATGAACTGAATTACTTAATACAGTACTAGTATTTTATGCAGGTTGAAATTTTATATTATAGAGGTTTTATTTACATAAAGAAAAATTTTGAAAATCAATAGAACCGCGAGTAGCAGTGGCAACACATGCTAATGGAATGAAGAGAGTTAAAATGAAAATTAGGGATTTTTATACTAGCTAATGTTAGACTCCCTTATGCATAACATAGGCGATCTAGAGAGAGCACAAATAAGGGACCATTTAGAAGCGATTTGGGAAACTGAGAATCTGTGCACAAAGCGCGTTTCCACGCAGGATCAATTGAGTATGGAAACGGCAAGGTCCAAAGAGGAAGAAAAAATAAAAAAGGTTTAAGAGAGGGTATAAAAACTGTACGAAGCAAAAGAGAATGCGAAAGATAAAAATCGCGGACTATCTATAGGCGAGGTAACCCGGCAGTATCCACCTGAGGGATCGAAGCTGAGGATGTCTGGAAAGGACTCACAAATAGGGTCGTTCATCGCTACAAGTGGAAGGATAACAGAGACAGAACCATAAGCTGAACAGTAATTCAGCGAGGAATCCGCCGATATTTTTAAAAGAAAACGAAAATACATCCTGAATTGCGATTATTTCGACCGTTTGTAAGGCGTGGAGACTATGGAACCTGCAAGTGTAGAAAATTAAGAAAACCTCGGTGAACGAAAGATTGTGAGACTGCCACAGTAAATGAAAATGATAACTGAGAAGATGCGAATACCCCACAAGGCACAGTATTGAGGTGGTTGAAGAGTTATTGATGAGAAATCGAAACGTTCAGTCACAAAATGACTAAGTCAAAAGCAAGGAAGGGCAGATAATAATATACAGAGAGAGCGCACCATAGAGTGAGAATCTTCGGTAGAACATCTTTTTTCCACCGAATGCCAGAGTGCGGCCTTCTATTTCTTAACGCCGACATGGTAACGGATGTCTCTCACCCTACCTATTCACGGCACAAATTAGCAGCAGCTTCAGTAAAATCCCAACAGAAATGTGTGACCCACAAGGACTGAGCAAGGACCAGCGCATAAGCACTAGAGTTATGCCTTATCCAGGGCCCCCTCGAGACAGAAGGATAGGGCGTATGTATATTTCATTCAAACTTGACTGGAGAACAGCTACCTTCAGCTACTTGAAAATTTTCATTATCAAGATGAAAAACTTCGACGATAAAAATTCTCCGGAAAAGTTTGAGGCGTTTCAATTGAACAGAACAGCTTCGTGAATGAAAGATCAGGTTCAGGGTGGACAAATTCTCCATAAACGCCTCGATGAAACATTGTTGGCTTATTCAAGACGATTTAGTTAAAGCACCTAATAAAGTAACATTCTGTGGCACTCACCCACGCAATATACATATATCACGTAAAGAAGACACCGTATGAAAAAACAATTTATTTATTAAAAATCTGAGAAGTTCAATGCTTATTGAACATCTGAGCACCTGTACAAAATATCACGAGCTTATAAGCTAGCAAAAATAGACGACACACTGCAGTATAACACTGGCATAGCATCAAAATTCAACAGAAGAAAGCCTTGAAGTGCATTGAATAATTACAACATCAACATGTGGGTCATCCACAGTTCTACAGCAAAAATTGATAAATATTAGTTGCTCATTTACAACATCTCGTAAATTCAATTACATCAGTAGGGAAAGAAATTCAGGGATCTAAAGTTCCACTAACAAAAAAATCACGCTATTAACGAAGATGAACGAAATAGAAAACGCAATCCCTCACGAGCGTCTCGTGTCTGCTCAAGTTGAACAGAAGAGAGCACACAACCGTTCTGCTGCGTGGAAGATCGTGATCTCGTTTCTTGCTGTAACTAGAATGCCCGCCCTATAGCAGCGCTCTCATCACCATGAGTCCTAATTCCATACATGAACACTAACCCCATGAAACACGCCCGTGGTAGTGCTGAAACACAACGTAGACACTTCGAAGTGAAATTCAGAAATAAGCGGGTGTTCATGTTTAATACTTCTACAGTAAAATAACTGGTAACCAAGAGGTTTTGAATAATATAACTCCTCTATTTCGACCTGAATTTTGCGCTACTTGGCATGAATCAGTTCTGTCACTAAGTATCACTAATTCGAAATTTGAATGATGAGCATACTTACATTTTAGGATGACCACTGCTCACTCCTCTTGCTAAGCCTTAGGCATTCAAGATCCAAGTTGTCACAATACACAGGAGTCATACAGGAGCCAGTGCCACAGTATGTTCAGATCTCGTAAGCGACAGCGTAGGTACTTCCTCGAAGCCTTACGGTATATGTACACTGAAAACGGAAAAAGCAGTAGCAAGACTGGAGCAAACCAACACACTGAATTCGAAAATGAGCACTTGCGCAGAGATAATACAGCGTACAACATTCAATTCGGTCGTTTAATTGAGGTTTTTTAGATTTTATTTTTGTGAAGTCACATCATTGAGTAGTAATTCTTATCCCTATAATGGTTGTGTAGATAATGAAATCGAATTCCAAAAACTTTCTAAATAGATGAAGGGGATGAGCGCACAGACAATCTTGAAAATATTTCAGGCGATCTCACAATACACATCAGATAACAGCAGAGAACAGAAGTGAATGTACAAAATTTTCAAGACTTCAAGCCAAAATGAACTCAAACAAGGGATCACTTTTTTAATTCTGTCATACAGCTACAGCACTCAACAGCTAGCAACAGAACTTGCCTCAACAAATTCAACGTTATGTGAACACACCCATTAAAAAACACAAGTAAACGGTTGCAACTGGAACTGAATTACAGTAATGGAGAAAATAAGTTATTTCCTTAGAATGAGGGCCTCTCTCTTCTCCTTGCACTCGTCTAGCTGCCGCTGCACCACCTCCCGTTGCTGCTGCAGGAACTCCCCGTACTCTTCGGGGTCGTAGTCGCGCACCACCTGCGGCGGGGAGCAAATGGGGGGGGAACAAATTGAGAGGAATAAAATGAGTGGAGCAAATGGGGAGGAATCAATTGAGTGGAGCAAATGGGGAGGAATCAATTGAGTGGAGCAAATGGGGAGGAATCAATTGAGTGGAGCAAATGGGGAGGAATAAATTGAGTGGAGCAAATGGGGAGGAATAAATTGAGTGGAACAAATGGGGAGGAATAAATTGAGT
>JACJUY010004589.1:70659-83929 GCA_014220935.1 Platorchestia sp. MABIK | reverse complement strand
GAAGCATCTTTGAGCTGTCGCTCCGCCATAGCTAATCAAAAAGTTCGACAAGGAACGAGAGTGGGTTTTCTCTCCAATAAATTTATGGTCGATGAACGATCATACAAGCTTAGTTTTTTCTAGTTGCGGCCTGTCCGACGCTAAAGACCGAGCCAGCGGTTTATGCTTTATGGCTTCATCATAAAATTTGGTCTGTCATCTGTCTTGCTAATACGTGTCTACGCAGTCAAGACTGAATGTTTCCAATGTCCATTAGACACACGTAGTTTATATTAGATTCACCCAATTTAAGCCTCCTGCCCGTGGAAGACAGATATAGAATAAATACTTTAAATTCAGTAAATTTATTCTTCAATACTTTATTGCTGGTCAGTGTCATTACAACAAATTCTGTGGGGTTGTTGTCGGGTTGTAATTAATTTAGCTTGGTTCCATGTGACGTAAAACTTGCAGTGCGTTTCATTACAAATGCTCAAAACTTGTGCTTTTTCATGCAAAATAAAAACTCACCTTGCCGAATTTCATTTTCTAGCATTTAGCGTACTTTCAATAAATTTCTTCTCAGAAATATAAATCTCATACCAGATCTCAGGGTGTTTTATAACCTGAATCGATTGATAAGTATCAAGAAATGAAAGAAGAATTAAATAAAAAGAGAGAAGAAGTATGTTGCCAGTACAAAGTGGCAGAACGACCCAGATTCCGTGTTCTAAAAAGATATAGCAAATGAAAAAAGTAGGCGAAAGAACAAAACAGAGCCGCTTCGTTGAGGTAACATCCAAATTACTAAAAGCATGCCGTGATTTGTAGCCTAAACGTGTTTTCAGCTATTTTATGAATTGCTCTTTATTGTTGGGGAAAGCTAAATTAATTTTATATGAAATACGATAACTTCAAATGCTCAATCTTACGAAGCCTTGGATTAGTGATTCAGAGCAGGTAATTTGAAATATCTTTGAAAATCAACCTTGTGATGTGAGGTATATGGACCAATGCAGAAAAATCAAAGATTCTCTTGCATCTCAAATTCAGATCAACAAGGCTATTATTGGTCGATATTGAGTTTAATTCGCTCACGGAATATATAAATTTGGTTCCCAAGAATCAGTAAAGGAGCACATTTAAAAACGTTTTACACGAATGACATTTTGCTCGCTGATTAGTCATTTTTGAGATATAACATGAATTACGTTCATGTAAGAATAACATTATACAGTCGGGCGCGTCGTACCTGCGTTGTTAGAACACACGTAGTATTTTGGCGGAAACCATCAGTGTGGGAATAGCTACGACAAGTTAAGTTATTTTAGGTTTATTTAGGTTAGTTTAGGTTAGTTTACTCAACTAACCTAACGTTACATAACCTAATCTAACCTATTATCACGTCAATACCATATTACAGCATATTTATGTGCCCGTTTCTCCACTGTTATATACGACGTTCCCATAACTTCAAAGTTTGATAACTCGAAAATTACGCATCAGGGAGCAAAATGTCACTTGTGTAAAATGTTCTTAAATGTGTTCGTTAAGTGATTTTTTGGAACAGAATTTATGATATCCATGATCGCATTAAACTCAGTATTGACCCTATATTAAGCAAGAAACACTTATAAATATGTGCTTAACGTCAATGCTAACCTTATATTTCAAGTGTTCTAAAAATTCAAAAAATTATAAATACTGAAAAACACTTTTTTGATTGGAATGAATTTGATGTTCAGCCTGATAATAAGTTACAAATCTATTTCTCATTTGCGGTCAATATTGAATATAATGTCAACGATTTCAATAATTTTGTTGCCACATGTTGGTAATATGGTACAATTGAAGACGTGTTACACAAATAACATTGTGCTCGCAAATGCTTAGTTTTCGAGATATTTAACTTTGAAGTTATAGGAACGTCGTTTATAAAATTGAACAAACGGACACGTAAATAAGCAGAAATACGGGTTTGACGAAACAATAGGTGAGGTTAGGTTTGGTAAAGTCAGGTTAGTTAAATAAACTAACCTAAGCTATCTTAAGTAAACCTAAAATAGCTTAATTTAACTCAACCAAACAGAGGCCGATGATTTCCGCCAAAAAACTTTGTGTGGTCCGCGTCTGCGAAGCGCCGGAAGAGCCGTGTCGAAACTGCTGTTAATGCTATTCTTACCTGAACGTTATTTATGCTATATCTCGAAAACTAAGCATTTGCGAACACAATGTCATTCGTGTAAAACGTCTTAAAATGTGTTCAATAACCTAAATTTCGAAATGAAATCTTAAAATTCGTTGACAACATTAAATTCAATATTGACCTCATTTTCTCTAATGGTAGAAGTTTTAAAGAAAATATCTACTGAATTTATTCATTTTTTGATTGGAGCTCTCACAGTTACCGTTTGTGATTTCTTAGTTTTGAATCATACTCTGAAAATTTAAAATTTTAAAAAGCACTCAACACATGGAACACAATTGGTTTAACTGAAGTTCAATCTTCAACTCAAACTCGAAGTCAATTGTAATGAGCAATTTTGAAAATAGCAAAAATTACCTGGATCGTGCTTTCATTCAGTTTTAAACATTTATGAAAATTGAGTTTGTGACAGCAGTATTATGAAAATCCCATCCGTAACCACCTGTGGCGCACGTTGCTGTCAAAGTGTTATAAGTTGAGTTGAGGAACTGCAGTGCAGCTGTAAGAGACGAAGTGGAATAAACTTGAAATGCCTGTTTTCTCACGTATTTCAAAATTGCTCGTTTGGGGGTTCCGTGGTATAAAACTTTGACAATTCTTTAGTTTAAGAACGCCACTTCGCCGCGGGTTTTTTGTTTATGGTCTAATTTATATTAAAATTGCACAATATATGTAAAATACATTTGAATTGTTAGTTTTCGGTTTTCTTGATATTTTTCCAGGAAAAGGTGATTTAGCGCCACGCGATTTTTTGAAGACATGTTGATTTAACACCGCGCACTTCAGTTCATGTATTTCTAATGCACAATGCGGGATCTAGTTTAGGTTAGGTTAGGTTAGGTTAGGGTTGAGTTGGGTTGATTATCACCTTTCAAAACATACTTCTTTTACTTATTTTCTTACTTTCATTTCCATGTTTAAGCTGGCGTTCTCAAGCAGTAAACGGCACGCGTTTCTTTTTTATTTGTGGTCCAGTTGTTGTGAAACTTGCACATTATGTGTAAAATTGAATTTAAACACATTTTATTCATGGTATTTTTTCAATTTTTCGGAAAATTTTCTAGAAAATCGTGGAGTTCTTAAAGTGAAGAATTCCCAAATTTTCAAAATAGCGTCCAATGAAGGTGCAGAAGCAAATTTTTTGTATGCCATTTAGGAAAAATTGCAGACGAGAGCATAATTTGTTGTTTTAATTCATCGGAATCCCCTGAAATTTTACACTGTAAAAACCAAGAAAACGCCCAATCTAACTGAACTAAGTCTACACTTAAGTAATATTTAAGTCTGGCCTAAGGCTAAAATAAGCCTAAATAGAATTGTATATTTCCAATTGGTCTATTCCTGGGAAATCTCACTCTTTAATTTAAAGGTGAGAGCCAATGTTAAAATGACAATTGTTCATTGCAAGCATTTCGGAATATTACAATTCCATCATCAGTGCAGCAATATGAAAAAGAAGTCAAATGTAAAGCAAACAGAAAAGTAGTTTTATCTTAAGCGTAAGTAAAATCGAGCTCGTACATGTCATTCACTAACACATCATTTGCAACACATCATTTCTGCATACCAGCAATCTAGCACTTAAGCAAATTTAATTTCCATCGCCAGTCTGTTTCGTGGCGTTAGGCATCAGACTTTGGAAAAACAAGACCTTGGTTCGATTCTAATTCGGTACCCGCGATGTTTTCGCCAGAAAGCAGCTCTTTGGTGGTGATAGCAAGTGGAGCAGCAAGTATCATAGATGAGGTAAGAGGAGAACTCTTCTACTCGTCACTATTCCCCTCCCTCTTCTGAGGTCAACGAGCTGAGAAATCATTTGTTTGACCCTGTTGTAATGATAGTGATTGATAATTATGTTAAACCTCGACTCTTTCAGACTCTCGACTGTGCCAACCCTGACAAATCTCGCAACTTTTTATTGTCGCCTCTATCACATCTCTTGTTATTTGTGGCTTCCTTCAGTTAGCTCAAATTGTGTGGTTGTCATTATTCTCATTTCCATATTTATTTTTCAAGAACTGGTTCTAGGACTAAGTCAATCTCTGAGTGAGGAATTATTGTGCCTTCTTCTCCTCACAATCTTGCTTGTATCACAGCGTTTTTCATTTTCGTTTTTAGCCTGCAAGACGGCCTTTCAAATATTATATATTTCCTCCGTATTTCACTGATAAACCAACTACATTTGAATTTTTTCAGCAACTTTTCTACAGTTTGAAAAGTACGCGAAGTTAACAAGCTAGTGTGTGTGAGTATTTTTTAAAGTGAATTTTACCGTGGACTGAAAAATAGTTTTTGCTGCGACACATGTTTTGCTGAATTGAAATATTTTAGAAGGTATTTATTTCGACAACGTTTGCAAAGAGTTTCTCGTTAAAGTCACTCTTCCTGGCCTATGAAGACGAATAAAAGCCATCTGGCTTGCCTCTTCACTTTTCTCCTTCGACGAGAAAAGCGCATTCTCTAAAATGAATATTCCAAACAAAAAGAATTTAGGGAAGATGCTTGTGAAAGATGCGTGGCTTCCCGATGCTTTTCGTGAAGAAGAAAATGTCACCACCACGGTTGAAAGAAGAAGTTTTCAAAGTAGTCAAGCAGAACAGGTTGAAGCAGAATCAAACGATGAGTTACGAGCTTATCTTGACGGTCACATTGAAGATTTAGCAACTTGTGATTCCTTGGCCCATGACAAGGAAAGTTCTGACATAAGCGAAGACAAAGAACGACTGACCACAAGTCAGAATGCTGACCCCCATGCTGCCGTGAGACGAAGAGTTTCTGAGCGGCTTATTCCAAAACAAGAGCTCGCCGACGAACCTGATCTGGGACAAAGTATGCTTAAGTTACCAGTCAATAGAAGCAGAGAGCATAAGGGTCCAGGATTTGTGAACAGTAAGGCAGTGAGAAATGAGCAACGTAGCCGATCTGTTGAACAAAGATCTACTATGCGGGAAGGATCTGCAGTGAAACAGGGTTCTGCCGTGAAACGAAGATCTGTCGCGAAGCGAGGATCTGTCGCGAAGCGAGGATCTGTCGCGAAGCGAGGATCTGTCGCGAAGCGAGGATCTGCCGTGGAACTAGGGTCTGCCGTGGAACTAGGGTCTGCCGTGGAACTAGGGTCTGACGTGGAACTAGGGTCTGACGTGGAACTAGGGTCTGACGTGGAACTAGGGTCTGACGTGGAACTAGGGTCTGACGTGGAACTAGAATTTGCCGTAGAACTAGGATCTGTCGTGGAACTAGGGTCTGCCGTGGAACTAGGATATACCACGCAACAAGAACAAGGACTTCATGGCCAGCCAATCTACTCGCAAATAATTCTGCAACAAGGCGATTATGACCAAAGTAAAACTTACGACCAAAAAGATGATCAAACTCCTTCGGATGATCGCAGTTCTAAGTTGATACCTGAGTCAGAGCGCAATTTGTCACAGAAGCCAGCATCTCACGGAAGGCTGTTTGCTTCACCCACCTCGCTAACTACGCGCTCTTGCGCCACAAGAAATGCTCGGATTTTTGCAGGTCGTGGGTCATCTGCCTCAACATCGTATGGCTCTCACTCACTCATTGCTAAACGGATTGCTGCAGAGTTGGTCTTGGGAGAAAAGCATATGCGAGACTCGAGTAGCGGAGACTTGGACGGCCTAGACTCGTATGACTTGTATCCTGGACACACATTTAAGGGAAACCCAATGTCACGAAATCAGTTTCCGAAATTCCCGTTTCCACAGGGCCCGTTCCCGACAGACACGTGTCCGGAAGACCCCTTTATGGGAAATCCGGCTCCTGAAGGTATGCTTGAAACGGACTCGTTTGCTCTTCCGTCTGGGGCAGGTTCGTTTGGGGCTGGCTCGTCTGGTGCTGGATCGTCTGGTGCTGGATCGTCTGGTGCTGGTTCGATTGGGGCTGGTTCGACTGGGGCTGGTTCGACTGGGGCTGGTTCGACTGGGGCTGGTTCGACTGGGGCTGGTTCGACTGGGGCTGGTTCGACTGGGGCTGGTTCGACACTAATACTAAGTAGCGGGTTGGTCGAAGCTAATTCGAACGAATGGAATATTTTGACTCAAATACATGGTGATGGCATGCCGGCAATATTGGCATTTGATGGCGTGCGGGCAACATCGACCACTCAACTAGATGCACAAAGTGTGTCTGAAGCTGAGCAGCAGTAACCGATGGATAGTGATCAGGCTGATGTGTCAGCTATGGTATCATTTGGAAAAAATTTCACGTTATCTTTGGCTTCGTTTTCAAATGATTAGAGTGGGTGATAGGTACCACTATCTTCATAGACGGAGACGCAGTTTATTAAGAATAGTTAGGTTACGTTGCTACAGAGAGCACCCAGTCACATCCATCCAAATATTTCGGTCACTGGAAAAATGTCTCAGAACTCGACGCATGCCGTTCTATGAAAATAAGATCTTTACCAGTAAGCAAAGCAAATTAATTGTATTAGGAATAAGCTTCTGCCTAATTAAATGTGCACCGACACACGCTGTAACTTGCTCTGCTTGCAACGGGGAGACGAAACCAGGGTGGATACGGTGTGATCAGCGATCTAGATTTCAACAACAATGCAGAAATGGCTTAATACCAGCGATAGAAACGAGCATTTTTTCTTCTGCTTTTTGTTATGACCAGTGGACTCGCTTTGCTCGGAATTATTCATCTTTTTTTTTTTAACTCTCCGCATAGAAGGTTTTCATTTGCCGTTGTTGCCATGAGTCTCCGGCGGAAAAGAAAAGGAACTTCCACTAACTAACGTATAAATTCATTCCGTATTAAAATTGCACTTCCAACTTGACGTGAAAATGAACCGAGTGCAAAGGCCGAGAAATTACTGTTTTTTTTGCGTGCTAAAATAATGTGCTAAGAATTCAAGCAGTCTTTGCCAAGGATCAAATTTTCATAACCAACATGAAGTTCATACGCAAACTTGCAACGGGAGCTTACGGATTCCAACGAACAATGTAAAGTCGGTGAAGAACGGGTTCAAATTGGGGAATTTTTTGCTCTTTGGTGGATGTGTTGTTTCTGTGGTTAATGAAGCACACCTCAACTGAAAGAAGTGAGGCAGAAATATTAAGAACTAATATTTTTTGGACACCTAAGGATGTTGTCTCCGTGGAGTCTCACATATTGAACGACAGCCAAAAGTGGGCAGTGGACGCAATGGTAGAGGCCCAAGCGCCACCTGGAACAGTTTGACTGAGCAGCGCCCTATCATTCCCTCTGAAATGTACCACAGGTTTCGATTGAACTTTCATTTTAGAAGTTGAAGTAGGAGGTCATTTGAATCATGAGAAAACGCCATTACCTTCGTAGTTTGGAGATTCTACCCATGGTTTTGTTCCCTTCAAACCTTCGATTGATTCATCAGAGGGGATACAAGAAGCCTCGTGGATTTAGATTAGTTTCACAAAATAAGCTGTAGATGTTCCCCACCTTTTAAGACAGCTATGGCATCGAATTACTGTGTCCATTCATCTGTGTCCAATCTGTCTCGCGCGTACTCAAGTGGGGTTGTATTGACATTGACAATTATTTACTATAATGTATTTTTATCAGTGACTGGTTATGTATCTACGAGAATTTTTAGAACTATCGTAAAATATCAGTTTTAACAGGTTGTTGCTCCTCTTCTTGCATGGTTGGTTGGGGGCTGAGCCCCCGACTGGTTGCAATGCAAAAAAGTTCTTATTCTGTGTAACGAGAAAAGTTCTGCTCACATTCACGTTGAAATCCGTTTTTAAAAAAATAAAATTACTTTCTGAACTAACTGACTGATGTGCATCGTATCAACCTAAATTTGTTCACGTTTTTATTAAAATTGTTAGATTGATTTCCCAAATGATTTTCCTAACTCTACCGTGCTTTTAAGGTAATAAGTATATTGAGATAGTTTGATGCTCGAAATCTGGAATAAATGAGGCAGTAATGTACAAAAAGGCTATTATGGCATTGTTTTGATTGAAGTTCTTTCTCAATTCATGCAATTATTCACGCTTGAGCTCGTGCTTGAAAGTACGTTAGCCGTAAAAATACTTTCCCCGATCAATGAGCTGCTCTCAATGAACTTAAATTGGCTCAGTGTTGGTTGCTTGGGATGTCCGTACAATGTTCTGAAGAAAAATACCCTTAATCGTCCTGAAAGCCATGGGACACTGCCTCAAATATCACGTGCTCTATCGCCAGTGTAAAACCAGGAGTATTTACATATAAGAGTCAATGAGTTCATCACGACCGTGGAATAATGAAGTACAATTCAATGTTGAGTGCGACTTTAGAGCAGTAGTACAACATCCTTTGTCTCTTAGCTCAGACGGCTGGGATGAGTGAAGAGAGACAGAGCGAACGCGATTGCAAAATAAAACAAGAGAAATTCTGAGCAATAAATTCCAATGGACATAAATTTACCTGAATTTCCTTCCGAATGAAGTTTAATGGTTTGCATCCAAGAAAGTTCTGCAACCTGTTGCAATGGAAAAAGTGTGCGAAGTAGTCTTCTGTCGACTTTTAAGAGTCAAATGTAGTTCTTTGAGGCAGTGTAAAAATGGAACCGTTTTTCAAGCAATAAATGAACACCTATCATTGGAAAAGTTTCAGAATAGCATAAATAGCCGCTCATACAAATAATTAAAGAAGGCGTTAACGTGGTCAGTTCGGCTTACGAATGAAAGGCTTGGCTCTTAAGTGATAATGTTTTCATAAATGGGGATCAGCTCCATAAAGTTTTATTGAAATGTAGGCCCTTGTTTTTAATTATTTGTTCTTGCAGAATGATGTTGGACGGCCATTTTTTATTTCTGACATTCGTTTGGGCTCGCCAGTTAATATTTTTCACCGTTACAGTTCAGTAAATGATTGAAATTTAGTTTTGTTAATAATGATGCCGAAATCATATTGCGCTGCAACAAAACCAAGAACAAAAACAGCACGATTTGGAGCAATTTGTCAACAACCACCTTCTGATGATCTATGTGCAAACATCTGAACTTTTAATGGCTCTAATAATTCTACGATCAAAACAAACGATTTTTTATCAGCCTATCAACGAATTATGGATGACTACATTTTAAGAGTACCCCTCGTTTAGCTAATGTAAACCGATTATAGACGTACATGTCATAAGAACATTTGCGAGGGGTCATTTTCTTAGATGATTGAGGGAAAGAGAAGTGTTTCGCACTTTGGGTGAGAATGTCCCGTGTTCGATTTCCGATTTATGTGGTACATTTTTCGGAGCGAGCAAGTCCTTCGGTGATGTAGAATACAGAGGAGGCGAGTGAGACACGTTAGAGGAACACGTTTACTGAATTCATTAGCAATGGTTAAAAAAAATCCATCCGTGGTTAAAAGCTGAAAAATTATAATTCAAGACAAAAGGTGACTGCACAATAGTGGTCACTGAACATGTATCGGGCAGTGCTTTCCAATTTGAATCGAACCTAGGTTAAGTGAATTTGGTTAAACATTATTGTACACTGTAGAATAACGTTGATGATAGGATGCCCTAGAAGTCGCTGAACTTATTCGGGCCCACAGGTAGCTATACTCAAATTTGATTATTGTACTAGACGTAGGAAACACTCTATCTCTGTATCACCTGTGGTAAATAAATTGTAAATTGTAAAATCTAATCCGCACGAGCAGCATGGACTCGAGCATGATCCGCAAGAGCTCCGCTTGAAGTCTCTCCTCTAATTCATTTTCGGCTGTCGTGACGAACATAAACGAAAGTTTTTGTGAAAAAGAAATAGTTTGTTAAAGTTGAATCTGTGGTCAGTGGATATCATGAATAACATCGTTATATGATAGATGACCAAAATCGTCGTTTCCAGATTCCATTTTCTTCTTCTATTACTTAGAATGGTTTGATTAATATGCTTCTCAATTTACTTAGGATTCACAGCTGACGGATACACTTAAAAGAACTGCTGAAGTGCACATCACCATTGCTGTTCACAGATGTGGTTATCTGTTTTTGCTCTACATAGCTTTGTTTACCTATGGGACCAGGCATTTGGATTTGCATACAGTGACATTCTCAGACTTTTCTCCTACAGCATTTTCCAAGTGTGTCTCTTGTATTTTCAATAGACAGAGAAGCGAATTGTTTTTAAGCCTTGAAGAACAAAGTGCACAATGTTATTCTTACAGGCCTAACAAAGAGAATTACGTGGGTATCAAGGGAGAGAAAATTTAACGTCTTCACTATCGGGAAAAAACACTGATGAAATTTTAGACTGTGATTGAAATGAGGTTTCACGAAATTTAATAAAAATTATTTTCCTTCGAATCTATGAAGGCAGTGGTCCTGAAATGGTTTTCCTGCTGGGGTTCTCAACCTAGCGTTCGAGACGGTATTCCAGGGTGTGCAAGAAAAGTCCAGGTAAATACGGGGTGGCACATAAGTAACGCACCCTTTTAAAAAATTAATAATAAATAAAATATGGAGGTTAATTGCAAACGATAGAGGAACTCTTAAAGTTTATTTACATGTCGTATCCTGTTCCCTTGAATTCTAAAACATGTGCATCTATGGTAGGGTTGTTAGTGCGCCTCTTTTTGGGCAGTAATTTGCAATTTAGAATACCCTATGCATTAACTTCAACAAATAGGCTGTTGTGAGTAAAATCAGATTTTCTTTGCTGGCACTCAACCTAGCAAAGTAAGCTTGAAAAGTATTCCTGTGTTTTATACTCCTACTGGAAGGGGCCGATCGTGATTTTATACATTTCTGAATGAAATACTCAGGAGACCAGAACTTCTGCAGAGAGTTGGTTAACTCAAGTTATCCTACTTATCGCGCCCATGGATTTTTAGTGCACTGAGTTGTAAAATTGGGTAGGTGATCGAGTTGACTGAAAAAGATGTGAATAATTTTGAAAAATGTTCGTTGGTATTTCTGTTGCTTGACGATGCCCTTAAATACTGCTCAAATTGTGAATAAATTAGGCATTCCAGTGTTGTCAAAATTTAAAAGGAGCGTTACGAAATGCCGCTTTATCATTCTCAAATTTCAGCGTATTTCATCCATCACAGTCACTCACTCTTTTGTTTTGGAAGATAGGTACTACAATTGGTTAGAAAAGTTTTTTTTTTTAAGCCTTTTGCCTCACACTCCTGTGATGTCGTTTATTTAGGTCTTTATATTTAGGTCTTGTATCTCTCAGATTTCTTAGGGAGAATATAAATTAATTTGAGCTGTAAGTTCGATTTACCCATTCTGCTTCGTACAACCTAACCAAACCAACCGTTAACGACCGCAGAAACGGTGAAAGTTTAACGAGGGAATTTTACGAAGTCGATAATTTTTGATGTGGTTCCAGTGTGGTTCTTAGTACCGGCTGCATCAGTATTAATGATCTTAAACTTTTTCGGTCAATATTGAATTTAAGCCTTTCACGGAAATTAAAAATTCCGTTCCAAAAAAATCACTAAAGGAACACATTTAAAAACGTTTTACATGAATGACCTTCTGCTCGCTGATGCGTTATTTTTGAGATAAAACAATAATTAGGTTCAGAAAGGAATAACATTATATGGTCGGTTGTTTAGTCGCCGCATTGTTGGGTGACACCCACTTTTCTGGCGGGACACGCCCACTTCTTGGCGGGAAATTAACAGCGTCGGTTTGGGTAAGTTAAGGTAAGCTATTTTAGGTTGATTAATGTTATTTTAGGTTGGTTTATTTAAGTAACCTAACATAACCTACCCTAAACTCACCCATAGTTACGTGAATACCGTATTACAGCGTATCTAGTTGTCCGTTCCTTCACTTTTATTTACGACGTTCTTATAACTTCAAAGTTGAATAACTCGAAAATACCGCATCAGCGAGCAGAATGTCATTCATGTAAAACGTTTTTGAATGTGTTCCTTTAGTGATCCTTTGGAACAGAATTTTTAATTTCCGTGAAAGGCCTAAAATCAATATTGACCCTTTTTCAAGCTTTCATCAGAGCATTTTGTACTTTTCTGTGCATGTTTCGGTGTGCACAAGCACTCTTCTTCTGCCCAGTTCCTGACCTTGGCAAGTTGGTGGTAATGCAAAACTCCTAAAATAGACGAATGATTGAACCCAGTATATACAGTTAGACAGAAATTTTTCTGCATGAGATTTATCCCGACTGAAATTGAATGGTTTGTGTCCAATAAAGTTCATTGTGACCTATTCTTAGAATTAACAAGTAAAGGACATAACATTTCGGTACATTTGATTGGACATAAATTTACATAAATATACTTCCGAATGAAGTTGAATAGTTTGTATCCGAAAAGGTCCTTCAACCTTCAACCTCTGCCACCATCTGCAGAGGAGGTCTATATCTTCCGAGCTGCATGAATTTTACCGAACGTCGTAGGCTATTTTTCTAGAAACTTGTAAAATCTCTTCCCTAACTTTTCAACTTTACAAAATTGTATCAAAAATTCTAAACTTGTACAATGTTGAAGGTATTGTTTTCCTTGCAATACTATTTTAAAGAAGAAGCTATAAATGATTCAATGCTATTTTACTGAAATGGTTCATCATGGTCTATTGTACATATTTTTCTTGTATAACAATCAGTTTTCTTGAAAAATCTAATAATACACTTAGTATCCTAGGTTTAATCATTGAGCACCATAATTTTTTCTATTTCGATTAATGTTGGCTTACTAACCTTTGAATTAACGTACAGTTTAAAGTGTTCAAATCCTTTTGTCCTCCCTTAGTGAATATTTAAGTGATTATATCTATTCCAGAGAATATATTGGAACGTTGCAGATACATATGAGTATGTAGATGCATATTAAAGAAATTACAAGGATAATAACTCGTTTGAACCCAATTCCATATTATTTAAATTTACGAAGTGTTTCGGCGGAATCTTCGTATAAATAACGTTATTAATTAGAGTCACCGTCAGCTGATCCCAACTGCACTCAACGGAGCGTGCGATGGAGAACTGTGCTGCCTGTGAGGGCGCGTCCGTGAGCGACTCTTGTATAGACACTCACCCCAGCGCTCACCCCAGCGCATTCCACGACGCTCGCCTTAACGCTCACCCCAGCACTCACCCCAGCACTCACCCCAGCACT
>JACJUY010004589.1:57137-70613 GCA_014220935.1 Platorchestia sp. MABIK | reverse complement strand
CCACGACTCTCGTACCAGCGCTCACCCCAGCGCATTCCACGACACTCGTGCCAGCGCTCACCCCAGCGCATTCCACGACTCTCGTGCCAGCGCTCACCCCAGCGCATTCCACGACTCTCGTGCCAGCGCTCACTCCAGCGCATTCCACGACGCTCACCCTAGCTCTCACCCTAGCTCTCACCCTAGCTCTCACCCCAGCGCATTGTCCAGCACTCACCCCAGCACATTTTCAAGCACTCGCCCCAGCGCATTCTCAAGCACTCGCCCCAGCGCATTCTCAAGCACTAACCCCAGCGCATTTTCAAGCACTCACCCCAGCGCATTTACAAGCCCTCACCCCAGTACTCCCCCCAGCGCATTCTCCAACAGATACCACAGAGCAACCTCTGTCCCCGCCTCTGCTGAAGAAGAGACAGACCTGGTCGAGGTCGTGCCGATTGTCCGTGCACGTGAGGACAGAATGGATCAAAGTTCGCGAAATAATGAACCACCATTTCCGCGAAACCAAAATGATAACGACAGCAGCACGTCGACTGGTCGTGAAGCCGCTCATCTTTCTGCTCAAGACACCGGCGAAAATAGTTCTAGTGGATCTTTCTTCGAACTGGAACTCATCATCCCCTTCTACTTTTGTGAAGGGAAGGAAGACGCTCGGCTGAACTTGGGTTATGTTGATTTGAGTGCGTTTGAAGTGAGGTCTTCGATACCATATCCTGAGATCAACATGAAGGAGCGGTCATGCTTCTATCAACGCGCGATATTTGACTTTAACGCTGACCAGCGAGTCCACCTGGCAGATGGCACCAAGAGGTCTACTTTAGGGTCTAAGCGCCGTCAAGTCAATGATCGTTCGTTTGCAGGTCAAAATACAAGTACTCCCGCACCGAGTTCTTTTCCCGATAGAGAAGATCTCTGGCTTGATGCCTCTCGCGACGAACGTTGTTTCAATCCATACTTTTGCGCAAATGAGCTGCGTACTTTCGAACTTCGTCCAGCTTTAGACCAGCGGCGTGAAGTTGACCAATTACCTTGCGATGTTTGCATGTTTCCCGGGGAAAGGCATCTCGAAAAACTACATCGTGCAGCCCTCGCTCCTGAGTTCGAGTTTTCGATTTTTCCATCTCTCAAGGGAGAGCATGACGTTTTCATTTGCTTTCAAATGAATTCATTAATATTTCCTCTTTGCTTGGAACAGGAAAGCTCGAGTTTGGAATTGCGATTGAAAATACAGACAACTGAGTACGGCCTTTCCCTAACGGAACCTAATTGTGTACAGGGCATCCGACTTCCAAAAAACAGCAAAGAATGTAAAAGAAGTAAAAAAGAACTTGCTCAGGATTTGAAGATTACGATTGTCTTCTGTGGTCAAACAAACACCACAATAGTGAACAACTTTTACACAACAGACGAAATAACATTAAAGTTTGAATTGGCGATCTACAAAATTACGCTTTCGGATGAAGACATAACCAAGAAAATAATTGGCGTTAAGACAAGCCCGACGAGGGAACTATTCTGGACTCATTGCCCTTATTCCCAGGACTCTAAAGAATATAAGCTCAGCGACGAAGACAGGACGGAGGTTGTGACTTCAGCGAATCCGTCCGACCGTCTGTGTTATGGATCAACGTGGTGGTGTGGGCAAAGAGTGCCAGCTTGGATACAAGAGCACCAAAATTCAGGGTACCGGGACTTGTTTTTAGGACATCGCGGCACCAAAATAGCTTTAGGGGAAACTGGGGACGTATTCTACAGCAACCGTTTGGTTAGGCCTTTCATGGAAGTTAATAATAAAGTCTTTCTGTACGAGAAGTATTACTGCGCGGTGCTCTCTGTGTGGATTTAATTTTGATCGAGATGTTGGGGGGCTGACGTGTTGCTAAGGTGTCAAATTTCATGTTCACATTTTTTTAATTATTGCTGTTGGAGTCAAACGCATATTTGCATCCCAGTTAATCGGGCTCACAGTCATTTTATGGAGAAAGATAACATGTTGAAAATTTTTAATGCATTGAAATTCTCCTAAAAACGGCAAGATTGCGAGACGGGTCGAAATGTGTGCTCGGATAAAAGCCTTGGAAATCTCGTTCGAGTATGGGCAAATTTTTGACGCAGCCCACTCGTGGCTTAGACTCTTGCCTACATTTACCTTGAAGGGTTATAGACGTGTGAGAAGCCTACTGTGACATTGTGCAGCTGAGGTAAGCCAGCGTTGCTGGTTTTATATTTTCTTTTCCTGTACAAACTACCCGCATTAATGGCTTCTAGCAAACCTAGGGATAGGATTTCAGCCAGTCACTCATGCTCAGCTCAGGGAGAAATGACAGCTCATTATTTATTGAGCCATAAGTAAACTATTGATCTAAATTACTAATTCACGTGATTCTTAACCTGTTAGAGTGACCAACGATGCGCTCAGACTTACGGTCGAACAAGTTGTTCACTGAATGTTCAGTCGCTCTGGCTGGAAGGGATGAATGAGTCTCAGGCTGGAAATGTCAATTTAATTAAAGAATTTGAAACAATTTATTTCCACATGTGATGCTTGAGTAGATAGTAACTCAAGTCTAGTACAATGGACACATTTGAGTATAGCTACTTGCGATAGGTCCTGGAAGTTCACAAGAGACTTTATATGTATACCAGTGCAATGCCCGTTAATATACGGTTAATACAATATCTTTGGTTTTTGAGAGAAAAACCGATCTAATTGTACCGCAGCGATCTAAAGAATTTCATTCCTTCTTTCACGAGGTTTTAAATACTCTCGTTCTACTCGATTATGTTCAGCGTCATGCCGAAGAATTTCCTCGCTTCTTTCATGTGTTACGCTCTCTGTAGCTACTCGGTGTTGCTCTGCATTATTCCGTAGAATTTCCAAACGCCGTTCAAGGATCAATTTAGCTCTAGCTTCTCTTTGGCGAGCAGCATTACTTCGTCTCGTCTTGCCATTTCGCGTTGTTCCTCCGATAGTCTTCGGCGTTTTTCTTGCTGTCGGAGTCTTGCTGCTTCTCTCTTGCGGTTCGACACATTTCTATCCACGGTGGCCTCTTTTGCCGGAATTTTATTCTGAAATGTCGTCTATTATCTCTCCGAAGCTGTTCAAGAAAATCACAATTTCGAAAACGATTCAAGCTTCAATATCTTGGGCCTTATACTAAGTGGTAGCCAGGTTACTGGTCAAACGAATTTAAAACATTTCTTTTCGCATTGTCAATTAAAAATATCAAAGCAACATGATGAATTTCAACAGAGAAAGCTTCAAAGAAAATTTCTATTTGTAAAAATATGCCGATTGCGTATTCTGGATACCATCATACAAGTGAAAGGGAATTGAATCGCCACAGAAAAATAATGCAATCGAATAATTTCTTGTATTTCTTAAGCTTTATCCTTGTTGCTATCAAAGCTATCGATTAGAAGAGGAGGTCACACAGACGGACGGACGCGGCTCCTTTTATAATAGTGATATACACACACTTTTCGATGCAAATGATGAATATATAAATAAGAATATACATTATTTGTACATTATATACATATATATATACACGCAAACTTTTCGATGCAAATGATGAAGCTGGACAAAAACGCCAAATTAATGCCTTTGATGCTCGTTGAAAACGAGCGCGACCTCTGTGGTGTGTGACGAGTGTCATGCTCAGTTCAGTATGTAGTGTGATACTTTACTGAGTTGCACATTTTTTGGCACATATGTACAAATGCATATCGCCCATCGTATTACACGATGATCAAATAATTTTAGCATTTCAGTGACTTGGCATCAATAACTAGGTTTAATCATTTATTGTCTGAGGGTTATGTTAAATACTAATGGTTTTAAAAACGTAGGTATACAAGTGTGCCAAAAGCGCAGGTACTACCTAGTAAGTCCAAATGTGAAGGTATGTATTGCATATTGTATAAACTGAAGCATATTTTATTTTTCTGAATTCCCTGGGTCAGCGCTGGAGACTAACACTGATAAGTCAGACGCTAAGGGAGAAGGCCCCTCAGAGGAATGGGACTGGCAGTAGACTTAGGTTTATTAGGCCGCCGTCACACGGAGACCAAATGGTAACGCTTCATCATAATCATCTACAGTCAGCGATACTACTCGGTCTGTCTAGCGCCATGAAACCGTCAGATTTCAGCCTTAGTTTGGGATCAGTTTGGTCAAACTAAGGCTGAAATCTGATTGTTTCGTGGTCCTGGACAGACCGAGTAGTGCCGCTGACTGGAAATGATTATGATGAAATGTTACCATTTGGTCTCCGTGTGACGGCGGCCTTAGGTTTGTCTATCTTGTGCCATGGGTGCTGGCGTCCCCAGGGGAATACTGTTAGGTTCCTTCAGCTATAGATGAGCCTACGGCACTTCTGTCTTTCGTGCTCATTTTGTTTCTTTCAATTATTCTTTCGTCGCTACCTTTTTTTCTACTTTTTCTCTCTCCTTTCCTAACTTATTTCTGTTCGAAGGGTACCTTTTGTTGGAACACTCCTTGTGCATACATTCCCCGTTTTCTAAAGTCTGTGTTAGATAGTATCTTCTTTCGCTCTCTTGAGATCGCATTGGTGATGTCTGAGGGGTCTAAAAGCGACAGAATGTTAATTAACACGTTCACTGCGTATTGGGCCAAATGTGTACCAGTCAGTAAATAGCTCACTCACGTCCTAGTACAAATGAATGAAATATTATCTGCTTCGCGACCTCTTCAAGAAATAACTGTTATCATACCAAGTGAAGTTTAGCGTGGAATTTTAGTTTTAAGATTCCTTAGGAAGGCTAAAAGCAGATTCGATCAATAAACAGATTCCTTATTCTGCTGCTTACACCCTAACCAAGCCGACCGTTTACAACCGCGAAAACGCAGTGAACGTGTTAAAATAATGATTATAATAATCACACTGAAATTATGACTTTGACGAGATCGGTACTGACGGCATCTCCATGACTACAAAGTCCGTCAAAATGATTCTGGATACGAAATTTATGAGTAAAACTCCTGTAAAGGAGAATCTTCCTTTACCTAAAAAATACTATCCCTGAACTCGAGTACATCCCGCAAGTGTCATTAAACATTATCATCGACTACCTAAAGATCTAGAAAATATTAAAGTATTCACCAGCGTTCATAAAACTGTACTGCACTGAATAGTTTACGTTCACAATATTTGTGTCTTAATACTTATTATACTCAATTCTTTCAACTAATTCCCACCGTAGGTATACAAGATATACATTGTATATCTACACATGAATAGTGATGCGCATTTTAAAGTTTGTTTCTATCAACTTTCATGTTCGGATTTCATTTACTCGATGATTTTTTTGGCGAAAACAGAAGTCAAAATATAGTTGGAGATGATGTTTATTAGCACTGAAAACTTTCACTTAGCAAACCTCTCTGGATGGCGGCCGGTTTCTCGATCGGTAATGACTAAGCGTCTGTAGGAGCAGACATTGACCCATGTCAGTGTAATTCAGTATATTACCATTCAAGATGATCATACCTTTCTTCCTTTAATTATTTTTCTATAGTACGTATAAAAATTACAGCGCAGTGATCCAGGTGCCAATTATTTTTCTATAGTACGTATAAAAATTACAACGCAAAAGTTACAACGCAGTGATTCAGGTGCCACTAATCTTGATGTATGTGTTGAACAACGCCTCTGAATGTGTCGGTTGTCCCTGAGAGGCATTTGGGTTGGTTGACTCAACAAACGTTGCTGTCTCTTGACTTGACACAATCGTGGGGGTAGGAATGAAAGTGATGATTGAGTTAACTTATGATAATTATTATTACATAACGCATGCAGTTTTTAATATCACTCCGAGCAGTAATGACACACTGCCCTAGTTTCTTACCTAGGACTCGTGTAGGAAGTACTATCGCACTATCGATTATGAACAATACTATCCTCGCGTACCATACAGGGTGAAAATCTACTTACTCCTTGACTACCCAGTATTTATGTGTTTCGATGTCAGTTTTCATTGACATAGATTCAAGACTTATAAGTTACATAAAAGTACATCAAATTGAAAGAAATTGAATATCATATAAGAAAACTTAGTTGCACCTTAAATATAAACAAAAAATACATGAGTCAGGTAAAAATGTTAAAATGCTGATGTTAATCAGTTAAAAATGCGTATATCTATTTGGAGCACCTTGTGTAGTAAGGAAAGATGGTGTTGCTCATAATGGAGAGTGCGATGAATATCACGCTCCAGGAATTAATTTTGTGGTGTGGGAAAAATGGTGCAAAACAATTGCTCATTCAAGGTGAAGGTCTACTTTAAATCTCAGCACCTAGCACAAGTTGTGGAAGAAAGGAACTGCGCATTCAATATGGAGGCAGTAAAAACTATTCACGACCATAAATTCAGTCAAAATGAGACTGGAAATGGAATTTATGAATAAACTACTCTGAAGGAGAATCTTCGGTGCTACTATAGCATGAGGTCTACCGCCAAATATCGCCTATCCAGGTGCAGTTTGAGATGTACAAATTATGCGTTTATCGCTAAATAAAAAGTATAGAAATGCATTATTGGAAACGTATTATGTATGGAAATAAGTAATATCCATTAGTAATATAACCTCACGTTATAGTACTAGCTAGAGGTAGATCTCACGCTACGAGTATAGTGTGGCAGACCTCACGCTATAGCAGCACCGAATCTTCTTTTAACTATAAAAAAGCCCTATCACAAACGCTGATAGTAATGAATGCTAATGCTTGATCCCGCAAGCGTCATCAAACATTACCATTGACCAAGTAATTCAATAGATCTCACTGACATGCCATGAAAAATGTACTTTGTAGTTTTTTCACTGGATTGTAACCTCGTAATGAGTTATCAGAATACGGTACTACAAAATCGTGTTCTGAAAAGTTGCGGTGTGACACATGAGAAAAAAAAGTAAAGCAAAGAAAAAGACCGAGTGTGCCGGCGGTACATTTAGAATATCGTTGTGTTTTGATGTATCGCTCCGTGTCGATGATTTGTTTCTTGATTAATGGTGGACGTCGACAAGCGTTGATATTTTGTGTACTTGAAGGGTTAATGGAGACTCATTGAGGAATAAGTTTTGCGTTAATAAGCTTTCGTACAGTTTATAAAGGTGCTGCTTCGCAGCTTGATATGATGGTGGACGCTTTGGGTAGCTGTCGTCGTTTCTAAACGAAAATTCATTGTAAACATGTAATTGAGAAAGTTTGTCTGTTCTTGAGTATCTGTAGGCAATAATGACCGGTAGCATCATAATATCTATTTAAAATCGAAACTGTCAGTGGAGTGTATTTGGTTTTGACCAATGTTAAATCTAAAGTTTATGTGATCCGATTAATCACAAAAATGCGTAAAAGTACTCTACACAATTTTTTTGAGACGCCGTCTAACCAGAGATTACGAAAAACTATTACAACAACAGCGTACATGCCTAAATTTGTGCTCTTTCTAACACGTTCACTGCGTTTCCGAGGTTTTTACGGTTGGGTTAGTTAGGTTGTAAGTAGCAGAATAGGGAAACCGACTTTACTGCTCGAGTACATTTTTATTATTCCTAAACACCATGAAAAATACAACAGGGGAAATTCAAATTTTTCCCCTCGTATGGTAGTTTTTTCAAAAAGGTCGCAAAACAGCTGAAATTATCATTTATTTATATCGGCACGTGAATGAGCAATTTAATTACTGGTACACGTATGACCCAGTACACGGGGAACGTGCTGAAGGAAACTAAAGGAACGCAATATATTTATCGAAACTCAATGTATGTTGCCTTGCCAAGAGATGGAGGATGTTGAGGAAGCAAGGTCTGTGTGAAGTAAACCAGAAGATTGCCTACTTGCCCTTTATGACCCGAAAATGAGTGTGGGAGTATGAAGATCTGGACTAAGTTTGTAATGTCGGAGTGAAACTTAATTTTTTTTTAAAGATTGTCCAGTTTGTATCCTTAGCAAAGCTTTTGCTGAAACGCGGGGCAGTATGTTCAAGGTCACTAAAGAGAAATTTAAGAACATTTAAATTTTTATTTTTAGCCGACAACATTTTTAGCCGAGATGTTTTCTGACATCAAATCTTAAAAGTCGTGAGCTTGATGGTAGCACTTTGATGCTTGACGATAGAGTAATGCAGAGGCTATGGTACTTTTAGAAATATAACCCTTTAGATGAGGGAGATAGCCTTGCATGAGACGATAGATATGAGTGAAATTCCATCTGGCTCAGAAGTCTCATTGGCTTTGAATTAACTTAAGAGTATGACGATTACGTAGCCACGATCGGGGCGTTCTTGGACCGAATTCTCAAGCAATTAAAGTTATCGCCGCGGATGCTCAGACACGGTAGATTTTTCTTGAGCCCTCTTCGAGGTGTAGCTCATTGCGAAGCGAATTCGACTTAGGTGAACTGGTGCGACCAACTGTGCCCTACGCCCTCATAAATTGCTTGTAAATTCAAAGCAACGCATTAGTTGCCAAAAAATCGTATCTTTCAAACAATTAAATTCTAATGGGAAGCATTCAGACCACGCGCACATTGCTGTTTTTTAAGACCGGGATGATAGGTTGTTCAATGAATTTTCTTTGTCGTTTTTTGTTCTCTAAAACGTTTCATTCGACATTCAAGGAACTTTTGAAATAAAATGCGCCTTCGGCAATGAAAATTGGCTTCGCAGTTTGAAACTTCAGTTCTTTCGATATAGCTCTTTATTTACCTGCTCCCTGAGGAAACATAAGTCAGCAATAGGGCTCGATTAGTTAGGTTTGTCTATCTTCATGCCTTGAGGACAAGCATCTCCAGGGGCAAACTGTTAGGTTACCCAAGCTGTACATAGGTCATCTAGACTTTTGTTCTGGTTAAAATTGATTTTAATCTTCTCAACCATTTTGATAATTTCGTTGCAACACTAAGGTAATATGGTACGTTTGAAGACGTTTTTCGCTAATGACATTGTACACGCAAATGATTAGTTTTTGAGATATTTAACTTTGAAGTTATAGGAACGTCGTATTTAAAATTGAACAGACGGACACGTAAATAAGGTGAAATGCTGTTTTGACGTAACGATAGGTTATGTTAGGCAAAGTTAGGTTAGTTAACTAAAATAACCTGTAATAACCTAAGTGAGCTTAAAATAACTTAACTTAGCCGTACCGAGGCTGATGTCTTCCGCCAAGAAACTTCGCGTGTTCCGCTTCCGCAAAACGCCGTAAGAGTCATATAGAAACTACTGTTAATGCTATTCTTACCTGAACGTTATTTATGCTGTCGGTTTTCGAGGTTCAAAAACTAAGCATTTGCGAGCACAATATTATTCATGTAAAACGTCTTGTAATGTCTCCAATTACCTAAATGTGGCAACTAAATTTTCAAAATCGTTAACAGTAAAATAAAAATTGGCTTTTGTTCTCTTTGCTTCTTTTATTTTTGAAGCGTTTTTCGCTATTTCTTTAGAATTTTTTTCCCTCTCTTTTCACCTGTCGTTTATATGCAAAGGGTATTCTGTGTGGAACATATCTTCTGCATAGATTACCCGCTTGCCACAGTCCGAACTAAATGGTCCCTTATCTTCACTCTTATGATTGCTTTCGTTTTGGTTAGGGAATCTTGTGCCTGTATGAATAATGCAATATTTCATTCAGCTGAGTCACTATCAAGGAGAATGTGATTGAAGTTACTTCTGTTGATTTCATGCTAGAAGGAAAAATCCCTGCATAATGTGTGATCATTACTTTCCAGATTTTAGATTAAACTTACCGGAATGTTTTGGAACTAAAAATAATAATTGATTGAAAGTAATGCGTAGCAATTATACCCCAGACTCGTGACTTTCATTACAGAGATGGCTGAACAGCACGATGAATGGCTCGGTGACGCGGACACTCTCGGTCAGCATAGTGAAAACCTTCGAATTGACAATAACGAGCGGAATAACAGCACCCAAAATAACAGAGTTGACCACACGCACCAAGGAGGGAGTATCAGTGGCGCAGCATTGGAACCTTCGGTAGAAATCCACGATGAAAGTGGCCTACTCCTAATTGAACACGGGACTCGTGGCGTATGCACGAGAGCTACCATTGTAGACGCGACAGTTGCTGGGAATAACGAAGTTCCTGTTCCAAGTGGAAGTGAAGAGACTCGGACGAGCGAGGCGAGCGTTCGTGCAGGAAAAGAGCGGCAGTTGATGCAAATGTTCGATTTTCCCACGCCTCCAGCGCCGTCGGATAATGAAAATTCCTTAGAATATAACAACTTGGAGCTTGTCATACCGTTTTGCTCCTTTGAAGGACCCGAGACCAGTTCAGTCAAATTAGGATATTTTGATTTGAACTTCAACGGTCGGCTCAATTGGACACAATCTCATCAGCTCAACATCACGAATGTGTTTTCTATTTATCACCGAGCTCGGTCCCTCTTCGGTGCTTACAAAAGAATTGATACTTGCACTGGGGAAAAAACGTCTCCCGACGTGGATTCGAAGAACAATGGTGATGTAATTGAACCTAGTCTCAAAAAATCAAGAAGAGATTCTAGTAGGTGCTTCGACGAAATTTTTACACAGAGTGGGCTTCACACCGGGGATGACGCGTTCCAACAAAACAACCAAGATGATGAAGATTCATCCGATTCTTTTTCCGAAAAAGATTCAGATGGAAGAAGCGATCAACATGGTAAAAGATTTCACAAACCTTATAGTATCGGCAACTGCCTCTTGGATTTAAACTTTCGACCAAAGCCTTTGGACCGAGGACAGCCGGTTCCTTTGCTTTGCACGACGTGTTCCACTTCTACGACGACTACATTTGTTAACAAACTCGCAACGGGTCAAGACGAATGGCAGCACGATTTTGTGTTCACTAAACCTTTGAACAAAGAGCATGATATTCTAATATTCTTTCAATTAAAGTCGAGAATATATCCCTTAGGTCTAGAACAAAGAAATGAAAATTTTGACTTGAAGGTTACGGTGGGGGAGGAAGCAAGCAACGTTTACAATCTTCACCCCAAAGTCCGTGCGACATCGCCCAACAATACACGGTCGTCGAAAAGAAGAAGAAAGAAGTTGATGGACTTGAACATTTACACTGTTGTTTGCAATGAAACGAACATGGTGGTTCACAGAGATTTTTCGCTGAATACCCCTATATACATCACTCTGGGGTCAGAAAAAATTTGCGTTCATCTCGCCAAGTGCAACTTGATCGAGTTGGCGACTTACGCTCATAATTGCCCGATAAAGGAATATTTCTTCACAAAAAACCCTTCTTCTGGAGAGTATATGCAGTACATGACTTGCGACGACGACGAGGCTGAGGTTCAAACGCCAGCTGGTCGGTTTAGTCGCGTGCACACACGAAATAGTTGGTCGTACGCCCACTTCGATAAGTTATACGCGTATGCCCTCGTAAACAATTCGCGTTTGATGCAAGAACTTTTTTTAGGGCATAGAGGGACCAAAAAAGGGGTTTGTGAGAATGGTGAAGAGCTGTACAGCAAACGTCTCGTCAAACCGTTTCTAGCCAAGGATAATAGAGTAATTTTGTACGAGAAATACTTCCGTTTTCAAGTCAACTTTGCATTAGACTAGCCGCGCAGAATTTCGTAAGTTTTTAACGTACTTGAATAAGTTAAAGTTTTAGGTCATGAGCTGTGAATTGATTTTGACTCTTCAAAAGAATATTAGAATCCCGGTATTTTTAACTCATCAATTCTGCTGCATGGAACTTCTGGATAGTGCAGTTTTTTAGGGAGTTCTCGTTGCAAGATGCGCTCCCGGCTGCAACACAAATCAAATCACTCTTGTTGTAATTTGTACGGACTTTCTTGTAACATTTGTTGTTACAATACCTTTAGCGTGTTTTATTTTTTGTAGTAGAAGGCAATGTATCGAGCAACTTATTTTTCGTGATTGTATATATGAAGTTTTTACATATCTTACATTTCTGAAATTGTTGGACCTGGTGAGATTTTCGATGTTATTTTGTATTGGAGTTGTTTGATAAGCTCATAATCAAACGATGCCCTTGGGAAAATAATGTAAGAAGAAGTTTGAAATGGTTGCAAATGATAATTTGATCAATTTAAATTTACATGAAAGTTGTGAGAAAATCTTTAAAAAATTGCAGACAAGTGTTTGCCCAAGCTCAGCAGATATCACCGCTGGGTTTGGTGCAGCGAAGAAGCATGAAACAAGTCAAATTTGCTAAAATTTTCAAATTAAAAATATTCACTTCCTGAAATAAAGTGATACATGACAGCAATACATATGTAGAGCTAGCACTGAATTACCTTTCTTTATGGTTATATTTTGAAATCAAAGACGCAGTTTTAACACCTCCTATCTTTGGCGTAAAGTAAGTTTATTTCTATTGTACATGCCTTTAATGCATTTTAAATTGTTTTCAGGTTTTAAATTGTTCGATATATGCTTAATTTTCTGTTTGCAAGTAATGACACATTTAACCCCATTTTTTGATGACGTTGACTTCCATTGATTTTGATAAGAAAATCTGACTATGACATTCCCAGTGAACTACTATTTCACTTGCGTAGGTATGTGGATAAATTTATGCAGCTTATTTCATAAGCAGCTTTTTTTGCAGTTTTCATAAGAGGATATTGAAATACGTGACGAGTGAAGTGTTGTAAATAATATCTATGTTTTACCCTGAAATGTATTCATGTAAAATATTGTGCCTCACCACTGACTCACAAGACGACCACTGACCTATAATTCATCACAGTATGTTAAAGCAGAATGCATTAGCAACTTTGTGAACAATAATTTTTGTACATTATAAGTACAGGTTATGAAATACTGAAGTTCTTACCCTCTACAGCGACCGAGTGCGTGGTTTACAAGCTGTTGTATTAATTCTGTTTGTGCAATCATACATCGAAAAATTCTTGAGCGTTGACCTTAATTCTTGAACGGAGATTCAAAATTTGACGCCTGAATAGTCGTCTGTTCTGTTGTTGCGTGCCCCCTCAGGGGGATACAATTATTGTATCTATGGGAATTAGCGCTCCCAGGGGGCAATGTGAGGGCCCGAGCTAAAGTTAGGTAGGCTTTCTTTTTGTTAAAATAACATAGGTTTTTGTTTTGTTACGGACCAACTTTTTTGTCGGTTCACTACTGTCTTGTTTTTTCAACACCTACTTTTTTATTCAACTTTGATCTTGTTTCATGAACTTCTTTCTCATCATACTGTTTCTATGCCCTTTCTGCATAGATTCCACGTTCCCTTAACTCCATGCTAAATGCTGCCTTCTTCCTTCCTCTCTTTGGATCTCTTTTGTTGAGGATAGGGAGGCTTAAACTAACTAATAATTTAATCTAACCTCTTGTTGCGTGGCTGTTCTCCTGTTGCGTGCCTGTTCTCCTGTTGCGTCCCTGTTCTCCTGTTGCGTGCCTGTTCTCCTGTTGCGTGCCGGTTCTCCTGTTGCGTGCCTGTTC
>JACJUY010004589.1:34459-56082 GCA_014220935.1 Platorchestia sp. MABIK | reverse complement strand
TGTTTTCCTGCTGCTGCCTGCCTGTTTTCCTGCTGCTGCCTGCCTGTTTTCCTGCTGCTGCGTGCCTGTTTTCCTGCTGCTGCGTGCCTGTTTTCCTGCTGCTGCGTGCCTGTTTTCCTGCTGTTGCGTGCCTGTTCTCTTGTTATGAAGGTGGCAGAGTCAGGCCTTCAGAAGACGAATTACTTCTTCTTGAATACGTTTCCTTTGGGAATAACACGATTGGATCGATGGGAATAAATGCTTCCAAGAGGAAGATGTGAGGTCTTCCACTGAAATTTAAGAAGGCCATCCTTATGTTGAAATATAGCACGAGTTCTTTGTAGCGTTGCGGACCACAGTTGTACAGTTCACTGCTGTCCGGTTTTCCAGCGTCTACGTGTGATTGGTTGCTTGCATCGTGCCGGTCGAGTTCCCTTGCGATGTAGTGAAATATTGCTGAGAAAAAGTGTTTGTTTCAGACGATTGCTTTGGTATTGTTTCACTTAGTCTCGGGTCTCATCATCTCCAGCAAAGAGGGCCGTTTATCATCAGCACCGTAGATTTTTTGGGAGTTTTCCAATTTTTGCATCAGTGTCTTTTTTCCGCTCCTCTACTTTTTTGTAGTCCTTGCGTTGCCTTTTGAATTGGTTGTAGTAAGCTGCAATGTGCGTCCCTGTTGACGGCTGAGTCATGGATGTGTAGTTTGCTTGTTTAATAATAGTTCACTCCGAAAAATAGATTTACACTTGCGCTTTCTTCAACAGAGACGATATAGAAAAGTTATCATAAGACTAACTCGCTTTCGACGTTATGAATTACGAACGTTAGGTCGTGTTATAAATTGCTGTCATATTTATCTTCAATTGAACGTGAAACTGAGAGACTCGCCTTCCCTATAATTCGTCTTGAAGGCAAAAGTTGCGCGGTTTCAAGCGTCGTCAACTTATTAGATGACCCCCATAGTTTTCCTTCTATTGCACAAGTTTAGTCGCGTCTGTTGTAACGTCCACGGCAGCCCGTGGCATGCTCATGTCTGTGTGCCATTGAGGAGCATCGTCACCGTAATTCATAGAGGGAGTTTTTGAGTGTAAAATTGAACGTCCACGTCGATTGGACGGCCAGTATCTGCAGTCATCGGGAAAATTTATTGCATTTGATGATGGCCAAGACTGACAGCCCAATCAAAATAACTCTCCATAACGAGGTCGTAAAATCTTGGGCGAATTGGATTGATTTTCGAGCTGATGTCTGGGATGTCGCTCCCTTCACTACGTCCGCCAAGACAGTCGCTTCGGCAACGTCAGCCCCATGAATAACTAATTCGTACTTTGAGTCAGTTTGCTTTTTGTTTAGCGTTGTTTTCGTGGAAAACGTTTTTGAAAAACTGCAATTGAAGCTTGGCTTTTTTTAGCATGCAATGGTTTTCTCAGAGACATCAAGACCGCGTCTCGCAGGCTGTGGGTGAAAATCATCCTCGAAAGCTAACAAGGAAGATAAGTTCCTTAGGAACAAATTGCATTTGTCTAGTTCCCCACACAACGTACTTCGTTGATTAGGACAATTGAATGCTATGGTGATTTGAAAAAGTAAAGTTGGAACAAGCGAAACGTGCCTCAACACAAATAAAACAGTTGCGGGAGAGATTAGGTTTCTCATAAATCATGATTTTCATTTTGAAATAATCCACCTTTTCGTTCATTGTGGAGGTAGAGGCGCTACAAGCCATCATAGTTGTGTATTTGTGCATATTTCTATTTTTTTGTGCTGGACGTAAAATTTTCCATAATATGGGATATTTAAAAGTGAGTAGATCTTTCACATTAGAAGAGCGAAATAAATCTGAAACCTCATTCGATGCAAAACTTGTCTGAACACCGCTTCTGTGTTGTTTCTGTAAATGAAAGATGTTAGAAATGATTTCAGATACGTCAATAAAATATATTGCTTCCGCTCCCTCTGTGGTAAGTCTCCGAGCTGCCGAGCATGCCTCATTCTCTCCACCAGAAATTTGAGGGGGAAAAACGGAGAAAACTAACATCGCGGACGCCTCGGAAGAAAACAAGGGAGCAAAAAACGATAGGCGGCGCAGGGGGTTTGGAGGGCAGTAGTGTCGGGGGTCGCCGGCGTCGCTTCCATGAGGAAGTCTCGGCACCGCGCCAGGGCTTAGGATTCTATTCCCCTCTCTGAGGGGAGTTGGGTTGAACCTCCAGACGGGGGGCTAGACTGGCGGGATTGTCGGCTGTGTTAGCTGAATATATTGATGGAGAGTGGGGTGGATAATGGGCGGGATTGTGATGAAAAATAGATCTGTGGATGGCAAAGAGAAAAGAGGGATTGGAAAAGGGTAAAAAGGAGAAGTGGGAAAAACAAAGACGAAATGGATTTGTCATGCAAATTGTCGTTTGTGTAATTGGTGAGGATAGAGATGTTACTCATGAGTGACGTGGATTTTTAATACCTTCCACTTTAGCGGTACAGTTGTGAGAGCAAGTTCTTCGAAATACACGCAGAAGAACTTACGGTGCTAGCTGCACTTTATGACAACTTAAATTGTATGAAACTACAGCCCAGATCCGGATACTAAAAACAAGGCCTGTGTTTGTTATGATGGCAAAAGCTATTGGGAAATAAACGGCAAAATTTTATAGTGCCGATACCAGAAGAAGATCAGCTGTGAAGATCCATGCTCGAGATTTATCATGAAAACCCAAGGTCAATAAATATGATACATAGAAAACCTAATGTGATGTTAGATTTCTAAAATGAAAGATCTGAACTTTTTTGACAAAATGAACTTTTAGATAGAAAATAAAATAATAACCGATTACAACAAAAAGGAAAGTTGATACAGGAAATGGACTGCAACGAAGAGACGAACAGGTTCAAGGCACAACTTACCGGGAGGATAAAGTGCGATTAGTCCCCAAGTCGTCGTACGTCCGACAGTACGATGGCGGCAGCGTTTCATTACAATTTCCTGTATATTTTCATCCGAAGAAAGAAAGCGTCGATGTGTAAAGAGTTAGACGCAAGACCGCGCAGGTGTTGAGTTAACGGAGTTGAGTAGATGAAATATTTAAAAATTATTTTACGTTTTTTTTGTGAAACCCTAGGCGAGTTTAAGTAGCTCGAGTGTCAGTTGGGGTAAATGTTTTGTGCGTTTTCTTCTAGTACTTCTATAAATTTTCAGGGATTATAGCTTCATGGCGTGTCCTTTTTTGTGTAGGAAATAGTGTGTTGGCTGCATTATGTATGTTCAGAGGATTGTTCTAACAACAAAATACTGCATTATTTTGTTAAATTTAAGTATTGTAAAACACAGCAGTGACTGACATTGATCAAGAGCACCGAATTTCAATCAACCAACTATCAAGAGATGACGAACTCCAACAGCAAGGCTCTTGAGTATTGCAGCAGGTGTTCCACTCTGTAAAAATTGGTCAACTTCAAGAATTTCCACGCCAAATATTCCGGCCATTTCTTTTTCTATCGTTGACGACGTTTTGGTGGTCGCTACGGTTAGATAAATTAGGTTTCAAGTGAAACGGCAAGAGGGAATTTAAGCTCACAACTGAACCGCTAACGAGGAGGATATTAATACTCCACGTTACTTCTGAGTATCGTCTCTATCCTCACCAATCTACACAAACGACAATTTGCACGAGAAATACATTTCGTTTTTGTTTTCCCCATTTTTCCTTTTTACCAAAATTGAAAAAACTTACTTAACCGCTCGTATTCGTTCTTAGAATTGTAAAAATATAATTACACGATGAGGTTCTATCTCATACGCTAATATACGTTTTTGGAAAATGGCGGTGAAATATTTGAAATACTGCTCATTTGTACCAGTGCATAAATGAGCAATTAACCTTGTGGTGCAGATATGTCTCAATGCACCGTCAACGTGTTGTGAAGTCATGGCCCGGATTATGGGCAAGTTTCAAAATATTGAACCTGTGTGAAAGCTTCAGACCCCTCAGGGGGATACAACTATTGTATCTATGGGAACTAGCGCTCCCAGGGGGACAATGTGAGGGCCCTAGCTAACGGTTAGGTAGGCTTCCCTGTTGTTAAATTAACACAGGTTTTTGTTTACCAAACGCTACGAAACGCAAGGAAACGAAACCCAACGCAACGAAACACAACGCAACTAAACAAAACGCAACAAAACGCAACAAAACGCAACAAAACGCAACGAAACGCAACGAAACGCAACGAAACGCAACGAAACGCAACGAAACGCAACGAAACGCAACGAAACGCAACGAAACGCAACGAAACACAGTGAAACGCAGCGAAGCGCAACGGAGCGCGTCTTGCGACCTTGTTTAAATGTCTCAGTGATTTTGTTTTGTAATTGACTTACCTTTATTGATGGACTGTTGAATTGATATTATTATAACTATGAAAAACATCCTTTGGTAGAAATACCAGGGCGACAGCTAAATAGTCTGTGACCGAAGCTGTCGTTGAATGAGTTTATTATTATTATTCAGGCTACTACCGAGAGTTAGTTATACGTTGATTCAACACTTGGTAAATGTTGAGTTTCGCACCGCCTCAGAGGCAAGTTTACATTCTTGCTAACGACCAATGTTTTGGGCCGCGGGACTTCAAAATTAGAGAAGAATTCTGTTGAAAAATGATTGAATTATTTAAAGCTCTGGGATGTTATGGTGATTCAGGTGTTGTTATAAATAATTTAGCAGTAATAGTAGACTGCGGAGCAAAGATAAGATCTTTATTTTCTCTACTTTGTGTTTTCCGCACAACATACCAAACTCTCCCCAGGAGGTATCCATATAGAGATGAGGAAGTGAAGACGACTAACCAACAGCGCAAAGCTATTTGCATTATGCCATTACTGCTTATCCAATCGGAGGGATTGCTATTCTATTCCTTACTCAACCCTTGCAGCTCTCCACCAATCAGAGCAACTTAAGTAATTCTCGTCTATGTTTAGAACTGCTTTTCTCAGGGAATCTTATATTGTTGTGGCCACGTAGTTCACAAAATTTTCAGTGTGGGTAAATGTTAGATATATATCCTCATTTTTTTGATTAACCTAATTATTCAAAAAAACACCACCGCAAGTGCTGCGAATGAGTCTGAAATTAAAAATAAATTTTTGCTTTCCAAAATCTAGAAAATTTTTCTTAAAATGCGTTTTTCACTTGCGAGGGACGGACTGGAGTATCTAGTGAAAGGATTTTAGGGTAAAAAAAACTCAACGTTGTGTTAGATTTTTACTGTAGGTATCTCCTATACACAATTCTAGCGACAGTACCATCCAGCCAAATGGTCTGTGTCTAAATAGCTCTTGAGTTATTGTCGAACATTATATGTATGATCTGTTTTTCGAAATATTAAGCAAGTTTCTCTCGGAACTTTCACCTTTACAGCTCACGTTAATGTGGATTTGCGATAAGAAAGCGGAGCCGATTATGTAGCTTACTGTGAAAAGACACCGAGAAGCGGCATTTTCATTACCTGGAAGTTAATCATGTAGAACACAATGTTAGCAACACAAAACAGAAGCGGTAGCTTCATGCAATTGCCCGCACTTACGAGCTGCGGCAAAAAACCGGAAGATGGACAAGAAGAAGACAGAAGCTACCTCGGTCGAGGCTGTGTAGCTACAGTGGCGAAGGGGAGATTTTTTCTGCTGGATCAGCCAATCTAATGACCCCTCAGGGGGATACAACTATTGTATCTATGGGAACTAGCGCTCCCAGGGAGCAAATGTGAGGGTCTGAGCTAACGGTTAGGTAGGCTTTCCTTTTGTTAAAATAACACAGATTTTTGTTTACCAAACGCAACGAAATGCAACGAAGCGCAACGATACGCAACGAAACGCAACGCAACGAAACGCAACGAAACGCAACGAAACAACGAAACACAACGAAACACAACGAAACGCAACGAAACTCAACGAAACGCAACGCAACGCAACGAAACGCAACGAAACGCAACGAAAGACAACGAAACGAAAGTAACTTTGGTAAACTACCAAAGCGACAACTAAATAGTCCCTGACCGAAGTTGTCGTTAACTGAATTTATTATTATTATTATGCGAAACAGAAGCTAGGTCGTGTTGTCCAGTTGCCTTAACACGTGAACACTTCTCCAGCAATGGGTTAAACCGAAGTTCGATGTTCAATTTAAATTAAAAGTCATTTATAATAAGCAATTTTAAAGATAGCAAACATTAACTGGATTGCGCCTTCAATTTCCTCTCATTGAGTATTTATAAAAATTGAATTAATAACTACAGGTCGGTCGAGTATTGTGAAAATTCTTTCGGCGATTGTTGCGGCTTGGTTGGGTTGGAAGTAGCAGAATTGGAAAGCAGTCTTTATTGCTTCACTGCATTTTTATCCTTGATAAGAAGCGGAAAATAAATAAATGCATTAAAACATTTTAACGTCTGTGCCATAGTGTTATTTAAATATAGGTAGCGAAATAATTGAAATGCTATTCACTGTTACTCCTACGTAAATGAGCAATATACCTAGTGGTAAAAGTGTTCAATATGCAGCCAACGTATTTAAATGAAATTTTGTGTTGTCTTTGGGATACTGATTTTATATAAATTGTTTTTATAGAGGAGTTCTGTTGAAAATGATTGAATTAATTAAATCACTGGGATATTATGATGATTCAGGTGAGCACCGGCCTTGCCTGTGTTATCTACGAGACAGCGCAAGCAAAATTGCATGTTCAGTATGAGTATATATCAGAATGCTTGCCTAAAATACCAAACTGTTGATATCAGTTATACTGGCTCAAGGCTCTTGCCTAAAATACCAAACTCTTGATATCAGTTATACTGGCACAAGACTCTTGCCTGGATTAACGACACATCAGGGGAGTTTCCCTCAGGAGGAGACAGCTATTGTATCTATGTGAATTAACACTCACATTATTATTTTATCTGGAAATATTTTATCTTGTTTCACTAAGTTCTTGCAATCTTGCACCCTCAGGGGGATACAACTTTGTATCTATATGAATTAGCACTATCAGGGGGAAAATGTGTGAGGGCCCGAGCTGAAAGCTAGGTAGCCCTTCTTTTTTGTTGAAATAAAATGTTTTTTCTGTTGTTGTTATGTTACGGACCATCTTTTCTCGGTTCACTGCTGTCTAGTTTTTCAGCACCTAATACTTTCTTCTTCAACATTCATCTTGTTTCAGAAACTTCTTTCTCATCATTCTGTTTCTATGCCCCTTTTCCATTGATTCCGCGTTCTCTGATTTCCATACTAAATGGTGTCTTCCTCCTTCCTCTTTTCGGAACGCGTTTTTTTTGCGGTTAGGGAGGCTTAAACTAACGTCTAATCTAATTTGATCTTTCAATTTTGCAATATCTAAGCTTAGTGTGTGCTTATATCTCTTCTATCGATTCCCCCATTCCTCTAATTCCAAGCTAAATTGGGCTGCTCTTTTTCCTCTCTTGGGAACACATTTTAGGCGGTTAACGAGACAAACTAACTTAGAATCCATCATCTAATCAGTGATCTTACATAAATTTTTCTCAAAAAATGTATTCGTTCTTTATTAAGCTGGTCTCTGAACTCAGTTTGAAAGCATGTGTTACAGAATCTTGTCATGAGCTACAGAATGGGGTACAGAATCTTGTTATACCCTTTGAACATAAGTGATCTGTCTGTACAACGGGTTTGCATAGAACTATGAGTCGAAGTAATTACGTGGAATATTTCACAAACATACAAACATGCTGTGTAATCTGGGATTCCTACATTTAGTATTTGCTTGCGTATTTACGAGGAGTAATTTATTGCCTCGGTGGATTTTCACCTAATGATATAAAATACAATAAATAATGAAAAATATCTACGGAAAATGCACCTAATATTTAAGTATCTTTTCCAATGCTCGACAATGAGCATTGGAAAAGGGAAAGCTGAAATATTCGGAGGAAAATGTAGAAATTGAATTCACGTGTTGGTGTATAGCGACATTAGTGGTTCTAATAGGGAATTTTTTGCGAACTTGTCGGAAGATCTCGTTGTGGGGCACATGCATTTGGCAAAAATGAAATGAGTTGCATGAGGTTTGAGTCGGTGGCGCCATATTTCTTCAGTCATCATTAGAATTTAAAAGACAATATACGATATGAATATTTTATGACTGAAGAAAATTTTACGGTAACATGAGCGAACGTGCTAGTACTTAATTCTTTGATTCTAACCAGTTTTATTTTAGTGTTGCGTTTGAAAAGTATTTCAAACACATGAAGATCTTTCTACTGCGCGCCTACAGTAGTGCGCCAAAACTAGGCAAAATGCAACATATGATGACTGTCTTCATCATCCTTCTGTACATTTCAAATTCACTTCTACTCTCAGAGATTAGATAAGTTAGTTTAAGCCTCTAAAAGTGTTTAAGCCTAACTATGTACAACAATGGTATTCCAGAGAGAGGAAGGAGGAAAGCCCCATTTGATATGAAGTTTAAGGAACGGGGAATCTATGCACAAGGTGTGTTCTCACACAAGATCTCTTGTGTACAGAAGCAGTGAGTCAAGAAAAAAAGTGTATGATACGATATAAAAGCCGAAGAAGAAAAATGTATGTGCGGGAAAAAGCAGTGAACCGAAAAAAGAGAATTCACAACAAAACAAAATCCTATTTTATTTAAAGAAAAATAAGGTAAACTTAGCCTTCAGTTCGGAACCTCATTTTCCTCTGCAACTGTCACACGAGGCAATGTTAGCTAGAGGTCTTGACTTCCTGTCGACCACCAAAGGCGGATTTGTTAGTATCTGTTTAAGTCTTCGTAACGCTGCAACCGACAGCGTAAGTTCTTTTGAATGCCATCCGCCGTGCCATGTATTTCTACACGCAGCTTGGCCAAAACAACTTAAAGGATTTACGCTGCATTGCGATGACGGAAATTATTTGAAAGTCTTGTGCCGAGCAGGCAGTGCGTGACATGATTTGTAACTGCGCTCATTGGAGAATGCCAGGCAGTCTAATGCTGTAATAGTGCTGTTGAGGTTGGCTTCTTCACCATCTACGTCCTTTACTTCCACTTCATTATACTTTTTTCTTATCTTTCTTCTTCACCATCGACGTTTTTCACTTCCACTTCATTATACTTTTTTTCTTATCTTTCTTCTTCACCATCTACGTCTCTTACTTCCTCTTCATTATACTTTTTTTCTTATCTTTCTTCTTCACCATCTTTGTCTTTTACTTCTACTTCGGTATACTATAATTACAATTATAATTGATGGGGGAAAAAAAATGGAAGAGGAGTTGAGGTACGATTATTAGGTGAAGTGTAGTTACTCACCCCCTAGGTGACTTTTGGCAACGCACAAGTTAGGATGAGAGATGAGAGAAAAAGACGAGAAGAGGAGTTGAGGTAGAGAAGAGATGCGAAGTGGAGTCACTCACCACTTTGGTGGGATTCAGCAACACATGATTCAAGATACGTTTCATAATTTTTGAAGCCCCAATTTTCTGGTAACCGGGGTACTTGCATTTTCTGGTGATCAGGATACCAGAAAATTATAATTTTTGAAGTTCCAATTTTCTGGTCTCCAGGATTCCCGAAAATTATAATTTTTGAGGTTCTAATTTTTCGGTCACCAGAATATCTGAAAATTATAATAATTTCAGAGGTTCTTATATTTTGGGAATCAGGATACCTGAAAATTATCATAATTTTTAAAGCGAATTTTCTGGTAACTAGAATACGGGAAAAAATTTTCGGGCGCGTTTTCCAATTACACGGAAAATTTTTTTTTAGATGTGCGTTATGTTCATTTTTCTCCTGAAATAAAAAGAAGGTTATCCAAAAAATGTGAGAGTAGTTTTCCGAGAATAATTTGTTTATCACGTAAGGAGAAGAAAATTTGTCTTACAATGGGATTTTCCACACACACTGGGTGACGGAGATCAAGCCAAAGGATGGAAAAAAAGTGTTGATGTCCCCCATTGGCGTCGAACATTCTCCCCACGGATTAGTTCCTGTTGTGTAATTCACCTCACAGAGTCTCAAGCTTTCTTTTTGTCGAAATAGAATAGATTTTTACTTCATTTGTTATGCACTATATTTAATTTTTCATTAACTTTCTTCAAAGATTATCGTCTTCCACAAACTTCTCTCGAGCTTACTACATCTATACGCAAGGAACTCCGGGTGGGTACACACTTGAGCATAGATTCCCGGTTCTCTCAACTCCATAACGATTAATGCTTTCTACATCCACAGTTTCATCTTTTCGGAGTTCCATTTATGGGATTATAGAGCAAGGTAGGCTTGAACTAACTTCTAATGTAATGTCCCCCCTGGAGGATACTTCGAGCGTTCACCTCCCTGACTAATGTTGCTTTGCTCGGTTTAAAAAAATTTTATTTGTGTAAGCATTCGGGTTATTTTCTTCCCTTGTTTCTCAGATGTGTACTCGCTCTTTTTTTGTCACTGCTGGTAGTGCCACTGCATCAAAAGAGAATTCAGGAAAGCGTGATTTCGTTCATTTCAAAGATATATGTCTGTAGCCATTCAGATCAATTTTGTTTTCAAATTTGTCATCAAAGCGTGCCCTCGGTTGACCTACGTTTTGTCAATTTAAGGTGTGACGACATGAACCTGAGGCTGAAACATTTTTAGGAGTTCTGATAAATATTTAAGTTTTAGTTATCAGTAATTCATTTCTTACTTGGTTGCTCTCACGCCAACTAGAACAATATCTGCTTGATTAAGTTGTTGAATTCTTTATATTTTTATTTTAACACAACTCATTGTTCTACGTACGTAATTTTGCGAGAGAAATTGTTATTGGTGTGTGGGGGGAAACTGTCTGCTCCATTGAAACTTTATATCAACACTTATTTTCTCTTTAAAATCCTCTATTGATGTTAATTGCCATTAAAGTTAAGTTCACTTAGACGATGCTAAATTCCTTCTTGGAAGGTAACTTTTGTATCTATGGGAATTGGCATTCAAGAGGGAATAATGTGAGGTCACGAACTAAGAGTTAAGTAAGCCTTCTTTTTGTTGAAAAATCTAGGTTTTTTATTTTGTTCAAGACCATCTTTTTCGATGCTCTGCTGTTCTTTTTTCAGCTCCTACTACTTTCTTCTTCAACTTTTTATCTTGCTGCGGAAACTCCCTTCTCAACTTAATGTTTTTATGCGCAGGGGATTTTATGTGGGAACAGACTTTGTGCTTAAATTTCCCGTTCCCTTAAATCCTTTCTAAACGGTGCCTGGCTCCTTCATCTCTTTCGAACATTCACTAGTACATTGGGTTACGATCCTATGGAAGGAATTTCACGTCATCGAAGTCTTGCCATTTCAACCGTCACGTCTGACTTCAATAAAAATATCAACTCAAACTTTTATTTCTGTTTCTATCCTTTCCCTGACTCCTTGCCTCGCGTGGACTTAAAAAGTGACCTCAAAAAAGCTTCCAGATTTTGTTTTTGGACCAGTTCTATCCCCACACTCCGGAAGGTTGACGGCTCCGAAATATCCCATTTTGGGGTATCGCTTTGGTAAATTTAACCGTAAAATTCCTTCAGATTTACGCTGGATCACTGAACTGGTCCATGCCGTGGCTCACGAGTCAAGGCCAGGCAAGGGTGGAGAATTTGAGGCTTTGAAATAAAGTTGGCGACGGGTGGGTGCAGGAAGCGGCCGGTGCCAGGACTCAACCTTGACCTTGCGTGCCAGTTGTGTGCTGCGGCCTGCCTCGCTGTGGCACCGCCGCTCTCCTCCTCCTCCTCCTGCTGCTGCTTCATATCCTTTACTTCATTCATCTTCTTCTTTACTTCATCTCCGTCAAAACCATCTTTGTACTTTACTTCCACTTCATTATACTCTTTTTCCTATCCTTCTTCTTCACCATCTTCGTCTTTTACTTCCACGTCATTATACTCTTTTTCTTATCTTTCTTCTTCACCATCTCTGTCTTTTACTTCCTCTTCATTGTACTCTGCTTCATCTTCTTATTTTTCTTCTTCATTTCATCATCTTCTTTACTTTATCTTCATTCTACTCTGCTTATTTTTCTTATCCTTCTTCTTCATCATCTTCTTTTTTACTTCCTCTTCATTGTACTCTTTTCTTCTTCTACTTCCTCTTCAATTTCGCCAACTCTAATCTTCACTTTTTATCTTGTCTACTTCTTCTTTTTCTTCTATTTCTTCTACTCTCTCTTCATCATTTTTTTCTCTACTTATTTTTCATCATCCTCTCCTTCTATTTCATTTTATTCCTCTACTTCTTCTTCTTCTACCTCTTTATACTATTTCTTCTCGTTTGGGCTCTGTTGTTATTCATGAGATGGTATTAATGGGCTAGTCTGACGATGATGATGCTTATGGTCTGGCGACGTTATTCGTTGCTTGATCATATTGTTGAGTAATCTTATTTTAGCTATTTGATGCAGAGTAACTGTTTCTGATATCCTTGGTAGAATACTAAAATTGTATCTATAGGTATTGTATCCACTGAGGGGAATACTACTAATTTATCAATGGGAATTGTATCTCCTCAGGGGGAAATAATTATTGGATTTATGGAAATTAGTGTTTCGAAGAGAACATTGAGAACTGCTGAGCTAAAAGTTAGGCAGGATTTCTTTTCGTTGAAATGCAACGAAAGTTTTGTAAGGACCACTTTTTTATGTTCACTGCTGTCCTGTTTTTCAGCACCTTTGATTTTCTTATTAAAATATTTTCTTGTTTCATTGCCTTCCTTCTCAACTTACTGTATATATGTTCAGGGGATCTAGTGCGCGAGTGTTTTTATTGTTAGGCCAGTGCTGTTGTTGATGTGTTATTGTTGGTGATCGTTCATGCGGTATACAACGTTATTGATATGACGATGCTGCTATTGAAAATAATTCTGTGCTGCTGTGGTGTTATTGCTGTCTGATTGTCGCAGTTTCTGAGGTGACTATATAGTTCACGTGACCCAGTCAAAAATGACGAGATTCGATATTTTTTCAGACAAATCTTCCAGATGTGGGTGACAAACAAATATTTCCATCCCAATAGTACCCGCGATTAAAATATTCTTGTACTTGTACACTGGTGAAACTCGTATCACAGATACGGTCATTAATAATCCTTTTAAGAGAGTGAAAGATAGGCGGACCAACCAACCAAGATGGACCGACCAATTTAATGTGTTCAGTGAGATTTCTATTGTAATAACATGGGAGAAATTACGCACAAAAAATAAATAGATTTATTTATTTACAAATTTAAGGAGACACCTAGCGTTTTATTGTATAGTATTAATGCTGATGGTGCAACACTCCCATCAATAGCGAATATTCAAATTCAATAGCGAATTTAAAATAAATCTAATAGAATTATTAATTTCGCTATTGATATATATTGCCATTTAAAAGTGAATTGTTATCGATGATTCTCAGTTTAAACCCATTAGTATTTAGTTATTTTTTGAAAAATTTTCCACGTTATGAACACACTTTATTTAAATAGATGATACAATGAAACGTTGATGCTCTGCTACTATTTGTGATGCATTGCTTTTTAACTAATGCTTTAGAATCTGATGTAGTGTTATCAAGTGAAATTACTTGCAGTACAGAGTTATTATTTCCAATGCAACGTAGCATTATTTTGGGGCTCAATTTAAACCGGCTTACGTATTGACGATAATGTATTGCCATTTGTGATTTGAAGTTTTAACGCTGATACAGTGTTGTTATTCCTGATGCAACGCTGTTATTGCTGATGCAACGCTGTTATTGCTGATGTAACGCTGTTATTGCTGATGAAACATCTATTAATTTTTTTTAACTTTTATCTTACTTTATAAACTTCCTTCCTAACCTGCTGTTTCTGAGCGCGAGAGATCTTGTGTGGAAACAAACCTTGTGCACAAAGTCCCCGTTCTGTTAACTCCACTACAACTGGTGCCTCTCTCCTTCCTTTCTTAGGAACTCTTTTGTTGAGGTGTAGAGACATGAACAAACTAGGCCAAATCTAATCTAATGACGCTTGAATTTGCTTGAAGACATTCGCTTATTTGAAGCCCATCCTGCTTTAGTTTCATGATAAGTAAGTTGTCACCATGCCCTTTTCCAATTTCATATTATAGGTTGTGATGCTTTACCAATTGTTTTTTTCTGCTAGCTCCTTTTGAAGCAAGAAATTATCAACCAGCTTTTTCGAGCTCTTCATGCATTCAAAAAATTACTTGTTTTAATTTTTTTTAGTTCATGGTTTTATTTTGATATCATTTAATTTATATTATATCCTGCCAAGAAAACTTTATACCTGCATTGTGAAGAAAAAAATGAAGAAAATATTGTTCCAAAACTTATCGTTTCTGAATCTGTCTATACGCGCCTGCGTGAGATTAATATTTATCGTAGTGACCGCTAGAAAATGTTTGCTTCGTCGTTTTTTGAACAAGTTTTAATTTGTTCATGGGGTAACCATTAAAAAGATTACAGATTCTCTTCAATACCGCAATGAAGCTTTTTCTGGTGTGAGTAGAGTTTTGTCTAATTTGCATGTAAACTATATGAATGATACGTGCAGGGCATTGCGAACGGAACTGTAATGATGTTGTTGCTTAGAGGTTTTTAGCCTAAACATTTGGAGCACTTCTTGACCCTGCGTAAAATCTTTCTCACTGAGCAAACTTTTATTTGTAGCAGTTTATTATATTACAGTATACAGTATATTAACCTATCAGTAGGTGTATAGTGTCAAACAAATTTTAAATTGAAAAAGAGGAACAATTACGCGTCACTGCAAATGAAATGTTAGTAGTTGTGTCCGTAAGGTAATATTTTTTCATCCCTTACTAATAACATACCAATTAATTCAGAACTAATATTTAGTTTTCACACTTCGAAGATCGTAGAAGTAGTATGAAATTTGGTCTCGTTTATTTACCCGTACATTGAGATTTCACTCCTCTCGAGGCTTGCGAAAGATCCATGAGCTTTACTATTGGAGTTGGGGAGATGGGGGAGAGGTGCGAGATCTTTTCAGTGTCTGCCCTCGTCAGTGTATTTTGAGGAATCCCTGACGGTAGCTCACAACAGATTTAGCAGCATCTGTTGCAGGGAAATTTTGTTTTTCTAACTCGTGCCCTGCAAAGGGACCCACCGGTGGTCACTGAGGGAATTTTCATAATGCTGCTGACCGACCTGCAGTGCACTAGCTCAATTTTTATAAATACTTACTGGAAGCTAACTAAAGGCACGATCCAGTTAATGTTTGCTGTTTCCAAAATTTATTACCAACATTAATTTTAAAATTGAATTGAATTTTGAACTTGAGCGTGTTAAACGTGCCGCAGGATAAGTCTAATCTTTTTCATTTATTTTTCTTTTTCTTTCGAAGAAGAGCCTGACGTTCCGCACAACCTACCTCCAGCACAAACAATCCCTATGCTCTTCTCGTTTACTTCATTTTTAAATTTTGCCTGTCTTTGAAATATTTCTTCTCTGTATCAGAACGTCTTTCAGGAGATGCGGTGTAGAACTGCATTGTAAAATGAATGAAACTATTAATAACAATTTATCTTAGCCGGTCGTAACTGAATTACCCGTTTAATATTAAATCTACCTTAGTCGGCCGAGACAGATTGACCCGTTTAATGTTAAATCCACCTCAGCCGGTCTTTACTAATTGACCCATTTAATATTAAATCCACCTAAACTGGTCGTTACTGATTGACCCGTTTAATATTAAATCCACCTTCGCTGGACATTACTGATTGACATGTTTAATATAAAATTTACCAAAACCAGTCGTAACTGATTGACCCGTTTAATATTAAATCCCCCTAAACCGGTCGTAACTGATTGAACCGTTTAATATTAACTCCACCTACACTGGTCGTAACTAATTGGCCCGTTTCATATTAAATCCCCCTCAGCCTGTCGTTACTGATTTCCCCGTTTAATATTAACTCCACCTCAGGCGGTCGTAACTGATTAACCCGTTTATTATTAAATCCACCTAAACCGGTCGTAACTGATTGACCCGTTTAATATTAAATCCCCCTGAGCCGGTCGTTACTGGTTTCAGTAACGCAAATGCTGCTCGTGCTGAATGGCACAGTTAACTCAGGTAACTCTGCACGAGGTAAGTTCGCCTCGTGAACGCGGGTGCGCTGCAGGAGTTAAGTCTAAAGAGCCTCCTCTGAGATGCGTAGGATTCCTGAGCAGCTGACCTCTTGCTGAGTGCGCTGCTGTTTCTTACTTCTCCTTCTCCTTCCGCCTGTTCCTGACATTTATCAAAAGGGATGTTTCGAGCCTCCTTCTTCTCTTTCCTTTATTCCTCCGCCTGTTCCAGACATTTATCAAAAGGGATGTTTCTAGCCTCCTTCTTCTCTTTCCTTTATTCTTCCGCCTGTTCCAGACATTTATCAAAAGGGATGTTTCGAGCCTCCTTCTTCTCTTTCCTTTATTCCTCCGCCTGTTCCAGACGAGCCTGTTCCAGACATTTATCAAAAGGGATGTTTCGAGCCTCCTTCTTCTCTTTCCTTTATTACTCCGCCTGTTCCAGACATTTATCAAAAGGGATGTTTCGAGCCTCCTTCTTCTCCTTCTTTTATTCCTCCGCCTGTTCCAGACATTTATCTAAAGGGATGTTTCGAGCCTCCTTCTTCTCTTTCCTTTATTCCTCCGCCTGTTCCAGACATTTATCAAAAGGGATGTTTCGAGCCTCGCTTTCCCTTACTTTCAATCAAGAAGTCACAATCCAGAAATCTTGAGTTGAGAGTTAAGTAGGCTTTCTTTTTGTTACAAAAGAATAGTTTATTTTACTTCATTACAAACCATCTCAATCGGTTCACTGCTTTCCTCTTAACCAGCACCTACTACTTGTATATTTTTATCCTATTTCATAAACTTCTATCCTAACTTGCCTTTGTCATGCAAAGGTGATTTTGTGCGGGAAACCTTTTTTTTTCATATGTTTCCTGTTTCCTAAGCTGCGTACTATATAGATGGTGCCTTCCTCACTTGGGAACATCTTCATTATGGCTAGGGACGCTCAAACTAATTTATCTAATCGTAATCCACTTCCCTTATAAATAAACTTCATTGCACCCTCTGCTGCCCAGTAGCACATTTGAATTACAGTGAAGTAAAACTGGAGGAAAATGGCTGTATGCTGTCTTGCTCTGCGAGGTGAACAACACAGGGTGTCTAAAAAATGTACCCATTCTGTGATCAACGATTACTCAGTTTTTTTTTGTTTCAGGTGCACCGACATTTTATTGTGTGTCATGTCATTTTATTGAATTCAATATTCATTTCTCTGATTCAAGTCATAAAAGATGCATCTATGTCAATCAACGCCTACATCCAGAGAAAATGCATGATTATTGAGTAGTTGAAGAGTAACATCAATTTTGGACTGCCCTCTATTTTGTGCTGTCTTTAGTAGTTTATGAACATTCAATAGCTGACGTCTTGCGCCACTCATGAGTAGCATTTTTTCAATCGTTTAATATTTATTGGTTTTGCTTATTTATTTAAACATTTATTCAATCTCGTTAATTTAATTTCAAATTGTGTTGAGTGAAGGTCGATCGCCAACAGCAACATTTGCAACAGTCGATGTGACCATAGCTATAGCAATAGACGCACCAGCAGCAGCAGAGGCAGCATCAGCAGCAGTAGAGGCAGCAGCAGCAGCAGCAGCAGCAGGGGCAGCATTAGCAGTAGACGCAGCAGCAGCAGCAGAGGCAGCAGCAGCGGCAGCAGCAGCAGCAGGAGCAGCAGTAGCGGCAGCATGTCTGCCAGTTCCACAAGGTTCAGTCCCAGGCCCGCCGGAGTGACTGCGGTGTGTGTGTGAGGGCAGAGGCGGCCCGCGCTTTACACAGAACACGCCAGCCACGACACGGCGGTGCCTTATCGCAACCCTCAATTGAAGCACTTGTGCCTTGTTTCCAGTGCTTATTTGAACCGAGCCGCCTCATGCTTGTGTTAGCGGCGTCTCCTTCTCGTTCGAACTTGAGTTGTGCTTAGCGGGATGTCTTGAAATTTCGCTGCTTCTATTTCACTCCTTGTGTTTAAAATAGCCTCGTGTTTACTAGCGTTGCATCCATATACTTTATATGACCCCTTGTGTTTAAAATAGCCTGGTGTTTACTAGCGGCATCTACATATGTTATTTCACTGCTTGTGTTTAAAATAGTCTCGTGTTTACTAGCGTTGCATCTATATAATTTATTTGACTCGATGTTTTTAGAATGGCGTCTCTGTGTTTTATTTCTTTACTTGTGTTTATTTAGCATTAGGTCTACGTATTTGATTTTATTTCGCTCCTTGTGTATAAAATGGATATGAGTCACTTTTACAACTTACACTTTGATGATATTTTTTGTGACCACTTGCACTGAGTTACGCTCGTGAAGCCAATAGTAAGTTAATGGTACCCCTAAATGGACGAGCACAGTGGTGTGCCGCTTATAAGTTTGACTTGGATATAAAAGCCTGGTTTCAGTAAATTGATGTGTTGAGTATGAAGTTTTCATTTTAAGAAACATATTAAGGAAAGAAAAATGAAACTAATTTGTACTCGAACATGAAAGAATTCGTGCAAAGAAGCCTAACTACTTGTACTTAATACTTAACAAATAATGTTTCGTAATGCTGAAATGCATGAGTAAAATCCTGGAGTTGCGCTCAAAATCTGCAAGCTGCATTTAAATTAGACTTTTATGCACTAGCAGATTTGTGTCACACCGAGGTCGAGTTTGTCCAGTAAATTTTCTCGTAAATTTACACTCTACTTGCGTGTCCCAAAACCTTCGAGTATGTGCATCATTTCTGAATCTTAAGACCAAGTTAACGTAATCTTTTATGCATGCAGTCGCCTTACGACCAAGTTATCAGAGCCAAAGTGACATGACTCCAGATTGTGAACTTTTATTGTCTAGAGAAGTTCGTTTTTTCTATAGTGTTTTAAAATAAATTCCGTAGTATTTGCCTCACATCTGACGCATTCTGAATCGTGCATTGCGGTTCGAGTCCCCTTGAGGGAAACTTGTTTTGCTGACAAGTTGAGCATTTCAACCACTTGCAGACTTAAATCGTTAGGCCAATAAATTGATTTTTATCGTAACTGACTCATCTTTCATTCAATAAAAATTATTAACTCCTATAGAACATTTTTATTTGAATTCTTTGCTTTTTGCGTTCAACTGGACAGTTTCTCTCACAAAATTGGTTTATGCGTTGTAGTGTTTAATTTCTACGGCTGGACTAAGATCGCATGAATTTCGCCAGATGTGTTTTGTGTGACGAAATTTCATTTTCGGGATTTAAGCGACATGATATTATCCGTGATTGTTGTTGTTGTTAGTCATGTTAAATGCTCAAGGTTAAAGAAAATGTAATCACAATAGGGCAAATTATTTTTAGTCATTCGACTTGTTTAGCATTAAAATTATAACTCTAAAATAACTATTATTATAATTTGAGGTGCTGTCAAGTTGTATCATTCTTTAAAGTGATTCATTTAACTGGTGCTATAATGTAAACGAGTGCTGATTTTTCCTTAGCACAAAAAATATTTTGATGCACGTATTTGAAGACCTCTTCTTCTGAGCAGATTAATGTAGTTCCGTGACGTAACTGTACCTCACTCGCGAGCGCTATGATCCTAGTGTCTCTTCAGTGCATACAATCCCGTGGGTCTGTACGCAAGTTTTGATCCGTCCGCGTAGAGTGTGAATCCAACATTGAACGCAGTTTAAAACCGTTCATTTGTGGCCAAAATGGGATAAGTGCATCGGCTGTCAAGGCGGTGGTACTGAGTGTTGGTTTCCGTGCGCTAACCTGTTGGGCAAAAAGGAGCCGAAAGTGCAAAGCAAGTGAAAGAACGCACCCTGAAATGTAGTGGTTAAATTTCATTTTTTCTTTATCGAAAGTTCAGTTTGGATTTAAGTAATAGTGGAAAACTGAGACTTTCTCTCGAAATCTGAAAAACCCACGGTTTGCTCTTTTCTGTGTAAAAATTTCTTCGTATCCATAAAAAGGAAATGAGCCAAAGGAGCTCTTTTGTGAAATAATGATTCTTAGAGTAAAGAAGACCAAATAACTTTTAAATCAGTATGAAATTAAAGGAAGCACCGTAATTTTAATTTAATTTCAAAAGCTGGTGGTCGTGAACGTCAGCAGTCAGTAGAAGTTAAAGTAGGAGGAATGGGTTATGCAGAGAAATATCACTAATCATTGATCAGAAGCGGCGTTGGAGAGATAAAAAAAGCAGGATTATAGACGGGAAGATCACCAAGCATTGTGAAGAAGCGGTGTTGGCGAGTTTGTTCGTAGCTGGAGCAGGCGATGAAGTTTCCCTGGTGTTTGCTCGGTGCTTCAACTCTTCCTCGACCTCCTGAACAAGCCATCTTTGAGACCACGCCTCGTCACGTCAGCTATAAAGGTGGCGATGTTCATAACGACAGCGAAAAACGCGCTCGAATGCTGACTCGCGCTTATAATGAGAGTGGCAGCGGTGATAATACCTTAGAACAGCAAACCATGATCAACCCGAAGTGGAAAAAAAGGGTTAGTGATGGGTCCCCGCGAGATGGTGTAAATCCCAGAATACCGTTGAACACTCATACCCTGAACACAAGCGATAGAAATAGTCTAATTGATGCTAATCATAGCTCTGAAAAAATGATAAAAGAGACTGAAAAACAAAGGTGTGAAAGAAAATCTAGGGAGTTGTGCTCAATAGGAGTGAACTCAAATGAACTCTCGAAAATGAACTTCTTTCGTCTCCCGAACTCTGTGAAAGACGCGAGTGCGCTAGTGTGTAATTTGTGTTTAGTCTTGATTTTAGTGGTAGTGTTGACGGTGCAGCTTACGGAGGCATTGCCGTCGTCGGGCCTGGGCCAAGGGCCTCCGCGAAGAATTGCCGGAATCGGGCGTCGGGTCTCCGGACCGGCCCGAGGGATCGGGGGCCCGGGAAATGGTAGGATCTCGGGCACTGGGTACGGGAGTGCCGGACCAGGGCACACAGGTGCCGGACCAGGGCACGGAGGCCCTGAACACAGCAGCGGCTCGTGCAATTTGATCACGGGAAATGCAGCGGCACGCGCAGGCGCGGCGGCACAAGTGCTCGAGGCCGAAGTCGCCACAAGCCCCGAGGGCGAGAACAAGTACACGGCAGCTCTGACCGTGAAGCGAGTGCTGAGACGCTACCGAGGCCCCGGTCGTCTCAAGAAGCAAGACGTCATCACGTTGACGCTGCAGAGGAGACCCCAGCACCCTTGCGTCGCCGTCGCGTCTCTCGAGGTTGGCAAACGTTACTTTGTATTCCTCGACGCTCCCTCAAGGCGGAACGTCGCTCCCAAGGCTATCGCCGCTCCGGTCCCGTACAGCAGAGGAGCTCGCCGTCTCATCAGGCAGGAAGTCTGCAATAAGTGTGGTGAGTACGGCCCATTGTTGTGGGGCCTTGAAATCTTTATAGCCCGCCTAGGTTTGGCGGTAAATATGGGGCCTTGAAACCTTTACAACCATCCTCAGTTTTGCCTTGAAACCTTTACAACCATCCTCAGTTTTGCCTTGAAACCTTCATAACCCACCTCAGTTTTGCCTTGAAACCTTTATAACCCACCTCAGTTTTGCCTTGAAACCTTCATAACCCAC